>SNQJ01S0272660.1:0-11609 GCA_010110895.2 Picea sitchensis
TTGCTGCGGCAGCCTTAGTGGCTCTTTTCCTTGCTGCGGCAGCCTTAGTAGGGATTACTTACTGTTGCTGTGAGGGTTTCGCTGCGGAAGTTTTAGAGGCCTGCGGCCACTTTAATTTGACAGCCGACCGTCCTCCTAGGCTCCGGCCTCCTCTCTCATACACCTCGGCTGCTGTGGGGTTTCTCCTAGGCTCCGACCCTTAGTAGGGTTTCTCTTTTTGTTGCGGTCTCCTCATCATCTACCACAGGAAATTAAGAGGGGTCCGACCCTCTTCTCTTCAGACCTATAGTAAAGTTTTGGCAGACATTGCCTTCAATTTTAATGTGCAATGGTCTTTTTCAAGCCTACTCTGAAACCATGTTGGATTTTCAATGAGCTGTGGCTCATGTATCCTCTTTAAATTTTATGTTTAACTATTACTTGAACCATAACTACTGCAGCAAACCAAGATCACAAGAAGAATAACCATGCACAAGAACACAAGAAGTATCCTGGGAAACCCTTCTCAACAAGGGAAGAAAACCCAGCCAATCCTTTGCTATATTCCTCAAGAGAAAGACCTCCCACACCATCACCAAACCTAGCACACAAGAGGGTGCTGTACTTTTCATAATTTCAGACCACAACTTCTGAAATCATGAGATGACACAATGATAAGTGTATTTCTTCATGGGACTCACCCAAATGTAGAAGGTGCCTACCATTAGCTGAAAGGGGCCCAACACATCGTTGGACACCTTGTGAAGGTCCAATGAGGTTGGGTCTATCCCATGAAGATAGAGAGTATCCTTTGATCTATCATGGAGAAGAATTTGTTGGTCTTTGGTATAAGCATTGAAGTCCCCTAGAAGGATGACCTCATTCATGTTGAATACCTAACAATATCAGCATGCAAGTGTAGGTAGGGGTCCCCCACAAAGTCCCTATGTAGATAATCATTTGATGAAGTAAGGGGGAAGTAGTAGACCACAATGAAGATGTCTCGGGGAAGGGGGGACATGCCACTGATTAGGACCCACAAGAAACGAACAGCCTTGTCAGAGCTAACCATGGTGATTCTACCTTGGAGAGAATATCTAATATGGCAAGCAATGCCTTATGTTTTCGCAACCCTGCTAGTATTTTGTGTCTCCTACCTGCAAAATTAAAACCATTGATAGCTTAGATAGTCTGGTATAATTCGAATAGTACTGGTGTGGATCTCTGTGACAAAGAGAATGGCCAATGGTTTGAGTGCATTGTAAAGTGACTTTAGAGAGGACCAAAAGTCCCCATTACAGTTCCAACATCCAACAAAAATTCTCGAGAGTGCACTCACCCCTGATTGGGGTAGGTCTATGGCGGGTCCACCCTAGGGAAGGGGAGTCCTAAATAACTACTCAGAGATCGTGAATGACTGCCCATTTCCATGCTTTCCATTCTTCTATTGCCTAATCCTCCGATTTTTTTAAGTTCTACAACCTAGGAATGCATAAGGTCTATGTCTAGGAATATCCTGTGGGGAAGTGAGAAGAGTCTCTACTTGACTCGAATAGCTCACAGTATGTCACTTAGAGTTCAGAATGTAAGGAAGAGGGTAGTGGAATTCGAACTAAACCTATCACTCTCAATATGGAAGTCAGGGAGGTTCAGGGTGTCCTGGAGAAAGGTGGTCTTTGCCTGCATAGGGTTTATGAGTGTTGCAGGTGATGGGGGGAGTCTCCAAACCTTCAGATTAAGCTCCTATGCCAGCCTGGATTGCTCCTCGATTATCTTAGCTTGTACAACTTCCACTGTCTCTCCCCAGGGTGGGTCCTTGTCTATTCCGAACTACCTAGATCCAATAATCAAGCTGGGTTTCCGTTTTCTGTTTGTATAGTACCTGCTGGGATATGATTTCTTCATGTTTGTCTTTGAGGTTCAGAATTTCAGCATGAAGAGAGTCACCTGGGGATTGGAGGTTTTCCTGAATTTCAGCATGAAGAGAGTCACCTGGGGGTTGGAGGTTTTCCTGAACGATCTGTTTGAGGACAAGATTTTCTGACTCTACCTCTGAAACCCCGTTGGAACGGACGTGAACTTCTGCTTGCCAGATAAGCTGCATTCTACAGGCCAAATAAGGGTTCTGCTATTTCGTTCTCACGCCTCTATCAGCAAGACGAATTTGTGTGCTAAAAATTCATTTGCAGACACTGGAATTCAAGCCCTAGAAATTTGGTAATTCATAGTCTAACACTTGCTTAGTGTTCTTATAAGAATTATATTCCACTTGTCTTTGTGTCAGAAACTTTGCCTTAAGAACTACAAAAATGGAATCCTGTTCAAGTGATCTGTACAAAGGAATGTTGCTATTTCAATTTTCGTTATGTTCATGTACTGACTTATAAATGGACCTGATCTTCATTGTTGTTTGGCATGGTTTCAGAAATTTGTCCTTCCAGGGATCTACCCTTTTATTGGCATGGTCATAATCAGTCTCCTTGCTTTTGTTGCAGAGGTAATATTATCTTTTTGAGCATCATGCAGAAATATTAATGTAAACAAAATAAGAATCAGAAGAGTGAATGGATTTATGATGGTTCAGATGTAAATGTGTTCTTACTATTCTCTTTCATAGAGTCTAGCTTTGTCCAATAAGAATGCTCAGTCATGATTACCTTGCCTTTGATGCCATAATTATTTGCAGGTGCTACTTGCCCGGGGACTACAGCTTGAAAAAGCTTCTAGAGCAACAAGTAATCTATATATTGAGGTTGTCCTCACTTCCCTATCCAGGTTTATCTAGAGAGATGCAAACTCTCAATATAAGGAAAAGAACAGTGAAGATATAACATAGAAGAAAAATACTCGTTACTGTACATCTTGATTGTGGTAGAATTTAGCATTTCGAGTCTTAACTAAAATTCCCTTTTATATTGCATTGTAAATATAATAAACCTATCTTAATCGATTAGGGAGGAAGCTAGGTTTCATGTAAGTAAATCTAGATGCATATCTGTATACTGGTCAGCTGGATTTTTTGAAAAGTAGGATCTGGATAAAGGGAAATGGCATATATTTTTTATTTTCCAAGGAAAACCTCATGGGGAAACTAAAGGGATGCTTCCCCACATTTGTGAATGGCATCAACAGTTTCTGGCAAGCCAAGGGAAGATCTCAAATGGATCCTCTGGCATTTCCAAAGCAATAATGCATCCCAAGCAGATCCGGATCTGGATCTGTGGAAATTTGTATCTTCTCTCCTGCATAGGTGGAATGGGTAACAATTAAAGAAAAAGTGAACTTGTGGCAGAGTTGTGAGTGAGCAGCCTCAAAATGTGCTTGAAGTTACTAAAACTTAGGCATAGGAAAAATTCATAGAATGGTGGTTATCATAAATGTATAGAGATCTAGTTTAGCTCAGTAGGTTGTGGGGATTAATCAAGAAAAGATATGGTGGTTTATGATGTTATAATGAGGATGGATGTGTACAGTGTGAAGAAAGGTATATTTTGGGGTTTTATGTAATATTCCAGTTTCTTCATATTATATCCTATTTTTGCCTCATTTTTGTCAATCTCTTCATGCATGGAAGTTACTAGTCATCTTTTCTTTAGATTTTAAACTTTAAATTTTGGATTCAAGTCATTGCAGTCATTGCTCCAAGTCAAGTTGTTTTGCATAACGTTTTTCTTTGCAAAAGAAAATTCATAATCTTTTTATTTCAAGAAGAAAATATAAGATTACATTCATCATGTGCACCATTGCACTAAGCAGAAAACTAAGAGTCATAGATAGAGTATTTGTAGCTCCACCATAATTGTCAAAAAACCTATCATCACACTTAAAAAATCCTCCAAAGAGATCACTTCTCCACTTTTATCACAAGATCTAGCACCCTTGTCCAAAGGTTATCACAAGGTTCAAGACAAGTGTAACTTTGGAAGTATTTGCCACTGTCACCTTAGCAATTACTTCCCTCGTTTTAGTGAAGGATGAAATCCAACACAAGGGAGGCTTCTCTAGCAACCTCAAGGAATCCTATAACAAGACAAAGTCAAGTCTACGGCCTCCTATATTGGTCACCCAATCATACCACCACTAGTTTAAGATCGTCAAGGCAAGAGCAAGGTGGTTTAATGAAGTAGTTTCCAGATTTGCATGTATGAAGTATCTAAGACAATAAATGATATTTAGCAAGTCAAAACAAGTCAAGGAGATGTCCCAAACACTACAAATCAAGAAGAAAGCTATAGCTTATTAGCTATTATAAAACTTGTATTAATGATGATTACTTCAGCAATATATCAAGTTACAACAGCACGATAAATCATTCCTTGAAATAGGTCAATCATGCAATAAACTAACGCTGAAAATGCAAGTTAAAACTAGGGTTTAGTAACAATCACTTGCTGAAATGTAAATGGCATGAAACAGCCCTAAACTGTCCAAGATGTCAAGCCCTAGAAGGCTAAAAATTATAACAGCAATGTAGTAAACGATGTCAAGGTGTATCCCAAGATGAAGGATGCCAATAAACACTAGATGTCAAGCTAAAAAATGGCTGGAAATTGAAGGTAAATTACAGCAAACCCTAATCTAACCATAAAACAACAAAGGAAAGAGGAAATTAGGGTTTACAACTTGGAATAAGGGAGAAAGACTAATGTCGTCTTGTTCTCTTGGGCATATGGAATCAAATCATACACTTCCTTGGAGACCAAAGGTGAAAGAAAGCCTTCAAAATAAAACCCAAGGGTAGTCCACTACAAGCCCTAGGTATTTATCCCTTAGAATGGAAAATTAAGGTAGTCCACTACAAACCTTAAGAGGCTGTCCTATGTCTTCTAGTAACCTCTAAAGATGAGATCAAGATGAATTTTGGGTAAAACCTTAGGGTAGTCCACTACAAAACCTAAGATGTTATCCTACAAGAATACAACTAGGGTAGTCCACTACAAACCCTAGAAATATCCTTATGTCCTTTAACAAGGTCCAACAAACTGATTCACAAGGGAAAGTAGTCCACTACAAACCTTTCTAGGGTTTCAAGACAAGGTTTATTCAAGAAAAATACACGCAATATCACCACTTTTACAAGAAATTCACTTAATACATCCAAGAAATAAACCAACATAGACTTAGGAAGAGCGCTTACTAGATAAATCAATGATCACCATGAAACCCTAGCCATGAAATCATCCATCAAAACTTGAAAGCATCCAAAAGATCATCTCCAAGGTAAGGTGCATAAGTCATCCATAGTGAAAGAGAAGAAAGAAGAGACAAGTAAAAGCAATTCTCCACAAATTGTGTTATGATTTACAATGAGGTAGTGCTCCCTCTATATATATGAGGAAACCAAGTGCTATACCTCTCTAACAAGCTCCTAAAACATGAGAATCCATGATAGTCACTTCATGTCCCTTCATTCACCCAGTTAGTGAATAAATAGTCACTTTAGGCTAAAAGTGACAAATTTCACTTTTTACTTAAATCTCCTAAGTCAAAGTGAAATTAGACATAAAGTACAAGGCACAATGGTACAAACATCTCCCTCTTGTGGTTAGAGGCCCAAAATCACAAGGGGACCACTTTCTAAGGTACCCAAATTTCAACACTCCCTCTTACCGAGTAAAGTGTCATTCACCCTTCCAATTTCATCCCTACAGTGGACATGGTTTTCTACTGGCAAATACTCGGTGAGTATTGCAGTACCTTGATCATCAAAAGTGATTGCTGACATAGATCTACTTGACCTGCCTAATATCTAGATGGAAGTGCATCTCCACCTATCTAAGATCACCTAGATCTTGGCATCACACCAAAGATCTCAACCTTGGCATCTCACCAAGGATTTCTACCTCCTGGCATCTCACCAAAGGTCTCTACTCTTGGCATCTCACCAAGAGTCACATCTCTTGGCATCTCACCAAGGGTCTCTCTCTTGGCATCTCACCAAGAATCTCATCTCTTGGCATCTGACCAAGAGTATCTTGACCTTGGCATCTCACCAAGATCCTCAACTTGGTCTCTCACCCAAGGTTGTTGAGAGCGAAGAGTGGGAGCGTCGATTTTCAAAAATTTCTGGGAGCGGGAGTGTTTCGGGAGCGTTTTATATATATATATAAAACATGCAGAATGTTGAATCAATTGCAAAAAACATGAAAACATAGATATAAGATCATTTAACTAATTGATTAGTGATGATCATTAAAGCATCAACCATTTAGTACACATATAACATCAATCATAAACATTTGTCATCAATAGATTGTAAAACAATAGAAGCCAACATCAACCACGAAATGAAATAGTCTAGTCTCTACACTCTAGACTTTAGAGCATCAATGATCATATTCATTACCAAAGAGTTGTAACTTGTAAGATTCAGAATTTCAATCAATAATTCAAACTTGAAACTTCAAAATTCAAATTTCAAACTTCAAAGGTAAATTGTCATATGATGTTCTTAAGTTCATAAGTTCATTGTTTACAGAATAAGCCATAATAAAGAGTCAAGAGTCAAGACTCAAGACAAAGTACTAAGTTTTAGAGACTACTTCTAAACATGAAACAAAAAAAGAGATCTAGTATATAGTAGCAACAGCAAGTACTAGGTACTATGCTCTAAGTTTTCCTCTTACCATGAGAAACTTCTAGTTTCTTCTCTGGTGATCTTTGAAGAAGAGTAGGAATATGTGGAAGTGATCATGGAACACAATAGCGGTGAATGGCCCCATGTGACAATGGGACATTGTGCAAATAAAGGTAAAACCGATGAATCTGGGTCCTGTAGTGGATGGGGGTGGCATGTCTCCTCCGGGAATATGATCACCATCATATTCACACAAAAGTTCCACTTCAGCTCTAAAACAATGGTTTGTACTCCATGTCTAGGACCAACTAGGAGATCATGTCGAGACCCTAGAGTCCTAGACATGGAGTCTAGGAAGCCCGAGTTGGCTGAGCATGTGGAGGCCCATTCTTCTAACTTCTTCTTCCTTGATTTGTGCATTCGGCTGACGTGACTTCCATCACCATCGACTGGACTTGCATGGAGGGACTCTTGCTCCATAGAGAGTAGTGGTCCAAGTTATTATGGTATGTGTCATGTTTTGGTCGTTATAACCTTCTTATATGCATTAGGTTTCTTTCATTTCGATGACTACTTGGATCTTTTTACTAATCCCCTTAACCATTGTTGGGGTGATTGTGGGGTGACTTAAGCTTGTATTCATGGGTTTTGGTTAGCCACCAAAGGGGATTCACAGAGCCATCATCCGCTCCCACCAGACTTACCACCTTTCATCTTTTTCACTCTCATCCATCCAATACACTAGTCCGGGCATTGGGATGACCTACTTGAGGGGTCACACTTCATCCTGTGGGAAGAAAGGGCTAAACGCCCAGAAGGTAAAAGAAGCTAGTAAAGATAAAAGCCATAAGAAATGAAACCTAGAGGCCGCTAATGGGGGGATCCCAGGAGAGTAAAAGACCTCTTGATAAAGAAACTAAAGGGACCTTAAAAAAAATAATAAAACAATTCCCATCAAGAGGATGGAAGGTCTCATCATGAGCTGACCCATTATGTACGTGTCGATGTTATGACAGCTGCCACTATCAGTCCTGCACCTTGGTGAGTGTCCACTTTAGTGGACAAATGAGAGAAATGATAGAAATAGAGACAGTAAAGGGCTTGAAAATGCATCCACTTGTGAGTTTTGCTCACACTCCTACCGAGGCACCCATAGACAACACCTTCCATTTGAATTAACTACTTTGGACATTACTAAAACCACGTGCATCCTTAAAACATGAAGCGGATGTAGAGCTTTCCATCTCTTGTGGGTGTGTGGCCAATGGAGTTTGTTCGTTGGTGGCTTCTTACGACTTTTGTATGGTGAATTAAAAGTAGCTATTATCTTTTGAGCTCTTGGATGATATGCTGGGGTTTCATTGCATTATTATTTGATGGAGATTTAATGATGAAATGTTGATTTGACGTGCTGCGGTCCTGGGACTGGGCCCGTAGTGGTCTTTTGATGTGGGGACCATGGGTACCGGTCGGTACATGGGGATATGATTGGTTAGGAACCTCTATGGGGAGTTGAAAGAGCCCATCCGGATAATGGATTCTTTGGGATGGCGGGAAGTGGAGACAACGTTGCGGTGAACCCTTACTTGCGAAGGAAGGGGCGTTCTAGGGACACCCATGGGCACGGCCTGGGGATCACCCCTTTGCCGGATAGGGCGATGGCATTTGATGGACGGGGCGCCACTGAAGCGGTGGGCGTTTTACGGGTATGGCGGAGTGTCGGATCACGGCACGTGTAGCTGACTTCAGAGCCCTAGAAGGGGCCAACGTTTTACTTACTTTGGATCTTTGATCTATTAAAGGAATAGCGTCTCCCTAGAGAGGGCGGCGATGTCTACTTTGAGAGCTCATAATTATGACATTTTGGCATTTAATGTGACAAATAATGTGCCAATTATTGAAATTGACCTTGTGGGGTTGTTTTAGCGACCCTATTTTATGATAAAGGTCCCATAAGATTAGGTATAAATAGAGACGTTAAACCTCATTTTGAATGGAACACAAATCACTCTCCTTTAGAGAGGATCATTTTAGTCTTTGTCTTGGTATTTGCTCTTAGAGTTGGCTCTCTTGTGAGAGAATCATTCTTAACTATAGTGTTTTCTATCATTTGGAAGGTTTACAACGAGGGTTTATTGGCTCTTCATTTATTTGTAAGTGCATTTCTCATGCAAAACTTCTTGAATGGTTGTAGGTTAAATCTCTTACATTATGGTTACATTGTTATTATTTTGTAATGTTGAAAACCCTAGGTATAGCACACAAGTAGGTCCTTACTTCATGCCCCCATATTAAAGACTTATTTTAGCCATTGATTGGAGAATATATTTCTTGGTTGCTACACTAATTCCCCTTTTTGAGTTAGTTTGAAACATATAAATTGAAGAAGGAAGAGCGTCCTAGGCCTAATTGAGTTTACCTAGGGTTTTAACCTTTAGGGTTTGAAAGACCTTGTCTTTGCAACACTTTTCATCCCCTAGATTTGTGTTTGAAGCTAGCCGTTGGTTTTACTTGAGGATTTTTAAGAGGAAGGGGAGGAGCATGAGGCCTTTCTTAAGCAACTTAGGAATGAGCCTCCCCTTAGGGTTTTGACTTTGTGTACATACATTTACCGACATGACCTAACCTTCTTGTCCTTGAATTTAGGTTCTCCCGAGACCTAACCTTTCCTTCTGACTCCATAATACCCCTGAAACACTAGTCTAATAATGTAACGTTGAGTCTATTGTGTTAAAACAACCTTTTTAAACTTCTTAAATTTGAAACCCTAACTAACCCTAACGTCTCCACTAACCCTAATTTGATGATGACGTCATACCTCTTTTAGCTCTTACTTGATATAAAACGTTGTAGCTTAGTCATCTAGCAATAGACATTGAAGTGTTGATTGTTTTCATTGGCTAATTTTCAAAACTTCCACCTCTTTGCCTATCAAACTAACCCTGGGACTAGGTTGACGTCCTTATAGTATAGTGACGCAGCAAATCTATCGTATGTGAGCATTTAATGATATCTAAAGTGTTGTGTTGATTGAAGGGTCGATTATCTATATTGATGCTATATCATTTCCAGTGTTTATTGAGAAGTAACAAATTTAAGCCATAGTCATTTTTGCAATCATTGACTTCGTCAATAGTACTCTAAGTTAACTCATATATATATAATAAAGATAGTCATTGGTTCCATGAAGTATTAACCACTGTTGCACATTTAGTTTTATTATTGCTAACCACTGTTGCACATTTTAGTTTTATTATTGCCTTGTCTCGCAAGCAGGTGCCTATTCTGTGGAATACCTTCATTTTGACTATCTTCTTGGCGGTAATCTGTGAAAGGGAAGAACTTACCTTGATCCTTTAAACCCTTTCCTTTTCAAAACCCCAGATTGCCAAGGACGTCTCCCTTGGGATTAGCCACCCTAAATAGAAAGAGCCCCCCATCGAGGTGACAGTGGGTGGGGAAGCTCCTGTTATGCCAGTTTGACCTTTACTTTTAAGCTACCTGACCTAGACTACAAACTGAGTGATAACATTTTGGCGCCGTTGCCGGGGAACACTGAGTCAACCTTCCTCAAACGACAAAACCTTTGGTAAGCCTTGCCTCAAAGACCTTTTCTTACAAGCTTACCTGGCGACTCTACTACTTTTTTCCCCCTATTCTTTGGTAGTTTCAGGGAAACTATCTGGCGACTCCACAAACCAAAAGGAGGTTCAATAACCCTCCTCTAGCTTTCAGAAGGAAGCCTCCTGCTAATTCACCTGCTGTTAAGTCACTCTCTGGAAAGAAACTTCCTTTAAACATGACTACTCGTAGCGGAAAATTGTATTCAAATCCCGCTACTATGACAACCACCACTATAACAAACCCTGTACCTCCAGTCAATCCAAATCCTCATAAATGGTCCCACTCAGAGAGTTATAACTACTTTGATTTTAGCAACATCCAAGGAGGTGAACATGACTTGCCCGCAGACGCAAACTCCTAGCTACCTTTCTTTTCAAGAAAGGGTACCTCCGGAAATTCACATTGGACCCAGTTTTGCGACAGTTTTGACTTTCATCTAGATGGTCAAGATCGTCCTGATGTTTTTATGAAACTCTTTGCGAGCTCTCTTACAGGAGATGCTAAGGTCTGGATTGATGGACGTCCCAAGGGAAGATAAAGAACATTGAAGAGCTGCAGAAAGCCTTCAAAGTGAGGTGGTGTGATAAAGAAAATTCGCAAGATCTTTTTTTCAGTACTCCAACATTTGCAAAGGACCTTGTGAAAGTATAAGAGAGTTCACTGATAGGTTTAATCTTGTCCTCAAAAAGATCCGATCAAAGGTTGGTTCAGAACAAGCTATCATCGATCAGTACCTGTCCTCTTTAGAAGGAACTTTGCAATTCAGAGTTAAGGACCGATCGCCAATAACTTTGGAAGAAGCACAAGATATGGCCTTTCAGATTGAGAGAAATCTTGATTTTGATGACTTTATTGAACAGAAAAACATGAATTGTGAACCATGGGATCTAGGCAATGAACCTTTGCCAGAGCCTGAGCCTCCAAGCGTCCTCCAAGTCGAATTAGCTCCTACCAAAAGGAAATGGAGCCTTTCTCATAAGAGTGATATCTCTTCCCAAGAGCCTCCGTTGAAGAAGGCCCATCCAAAGGACGAAGGTAGGGATGCGTCCAAAGGCCTGGACCCGAAGCCCATTCAAGACTTCTCTCTCTTTATCCATCAAGTGGGAGACCCAATTCCTAAAAATCGTGAGTTCAAACCCTTTTACGTCTCCCTCCGAATAAATGATTTTCTCCTCCACAATTGTCTACTACACCCAGAAGCCAAAGCCAATATAATGACAGAGGAGGTTATGCGACAATTGGGCCTAAAAATCTCACGAGCTAACACCAGAGACGATTTTGTAAAAGGAGCCATTAACGACCTTGAGATAGCCTTCGACTCTTGCCCTGGCGCTCCTTTCTTGATAAATGTGGTTGTTGTGGATGATATTAACAAATTCGGGATTATCATCTGTGACGATCTTATTGAGCACTTAAATGGAAGCATTCA
>SNQJ01S0272661.1:0-11609 GCA_010110895.2 Picea sitchensis
TAGGTATTGTCACTTTTTTATTTAGGTGTTGATTTTAAAGTTTTCCTGAGCAACTATTTGATTTTTTAAGTTCATGTTTAAAAACAAAGTTGTAATTTTGAATTGATTAGAAAAAATAGTGCTACCGGTAGCACCACTTTTTTATTTGGGGGTTGTTTTCATGTTTTTAATGCAAAAATATGGGTTTTAAGGGCTAGAGTTATCGTTTTACAGTCACATTTCTCGCTAAGTTGGTAACTTTGTTTTGTGCCACTTGTCATGTTAGGTGATAGATAGGGTTAGTATACCACATCAGGTGGCATGTGAGTCTAATCTAGGTGTTATGACATGTGGTAGTTCGTGGTAGTGCCACGTATACTTAGGTGTTAACTTATCTCAGATCAGGCATTTTGGGCTACACAAATTAAGCAAAAGGGTCGAGGTCCCGAGACTTAGAGGTCTAAAATCCCAAGGTTCTTTGGTCCTAATGATCCAAGGATAGGGATCAATGTTTGGTGAAAGTAGATCTCAGAAGAATATGAACCATAGGGTTGAGCACGGTAAAGGGTTGAGGCCTGATAAGCTAAGGGCCTAGTGGAATAGGTGACAAGTGTCATATATGCAGCCACATCTACGCTAAGGGGTGATGTGTTCTCACACGTCATTTCCATGTCGGATGACACATGTGATGTGGAGCCAAGTGGCAGTAAAGAGGCATTTGGTCAATAAAGGCCCTAAATATTTAAAAGGCCATAATGTTTTATCCAGAGCTATGTTTTGAGAAAACTTGTAGTCATTCGAAACCTCTCGACAAGTAGGAGACGGTGGTTTTCCCTTTAAATGGATTCAAGGAGGTTCAGGAAAGGTGAAAATTTAATACCCCATCCCTTAAAAGGGTACTTAGGGGGTTGGGTTTCTTACAATCCACTCCCAGAAAAACCCAAAACAATGAATTCTCATGCACGAATAACTGAGTATCCATGTGACTCTTTTCACTTCAAAAATTCCCTCAATTCCTTCTCCCTCACCATTATCGCTATCCTCTTCCCTTCACAATGAATACATTACCCCAACACCATTCATACCATGCCTCCATTGATCCCACTCACTCCATACTTCCCAAATATTCTATCACCGGTACCATCTGCTCCAAGAATGGCTTAATCTAGCTAGCTAAAAGCACAGTCCAAGTTGAAAGCACTCAAATAATTATTGATTCCCAATATGATGCTCTACTTGAGTGTATTTAACGATGAACTACCATTCGGAAAGGTACCCTTGCTCAAGTGCATTGACTACAATGTTCGGGACCCTCATCAATTCCCTGAATTATAGGTCGCTAAATACACATAGGTTGTCGCCCGCGAGGATGGAACCACCAAGACCATAACACAAGAATCAACATGCCCGCTAAGAAAATATGGAATCCTATCCCTCCTCAGATGCTCGCACTTTGGCAGGGACCAGAGTGTTCAATCGTGCATTTTCTTCCTACTTACGAGAGTCCATGTAGGGTACCTCTAGCTCGATCAAGCCTATTTGATTGACCCCGCCATCATTCAGAGAATTTCCAGCCTTCTCATTTCTGGAGAAGACCCAATAAATCATCTTAATATTAAGAATGTAACACTAGATGAGGTTTACTCAACATATGTCACAATAAGGGGTAAGTGGGGTGTAGTCATCGCCAAAATTGATGACTCTGCAATTATGTTTGCAACTCAGTGGCTCGCTTGCACACTCATTCACAAATGTCGGAAGGATGAGTGCCCTCTAGGGGCCATTCTCATAGCTCAACAATGTGTCCTTGGAAATTATATGGCATGGGCCCCATACTTATTTAATGAATTTGTCATCAACTACCTCAATGCTCAGTATGAGGCCAAAGAATTTCATTACAGTTGGGTGATTCTACTAGTTTCTATGGTAATACAGAAGATGCCACCTAGATTTAAAATTGACTTGGTGAATGCACTGTTGTTTCTGGATCCCAATTTCTCCCATTAGAACATTCCAAGAATACTTACACCCAAGAGAACATTTCTGAGGCTTTTCATCCATGCCATACCCAAATGATTAACACGTCCGCCAAAAACATTTGCATACCCATCCACATCTTCACAAGGTATGAGCATCACTTGCATTTTCAATGTACTTTCCAGAGTATTATAATATTCCCTTATGTAGCTACAGATAGCACAAAGGTTGTTCTCCCCTTTTGTATCACAAAAAGGTATATTATAGTAGGGGTCGAGTCTTGGTTGATCGAAGCCTAACCTCCTTTCTGAGAATTACAATCAACTTTACCCCAGCAAAATAACCCAAATATAGAGCTCCAAAATTCTACACCTTCCAAGTCTGCGAAGTATCCTTAGCCCCCCAGTGGAGTGACTCTTAATACTTCCACAATAAAAAATCACAAGTGGGGAACCAATATTCAGAGCTCGATTCAAATTAACCATGAGTCTGAGTTTGGCAGTGACACTCCCTCCCCTCCTACCAACCCCCATCATTGAGGAAGTCACATTGTCCCCTCATCAGTCCAAGCCTCGCTATACCTCCAACAATTGTCATCGTACCTTCTCCCATAATCCCCCCAAAGATAATTATCCTAGTTCATCCCACCATATCAAAAAAATCTTGAAAGAAATTTTTGCACAATTAACCAAGAAGCAAGCCTCACAAGATGACCTGATCATAAAACTACAACTTCTTATGCAAAATTTCATTGTGTCCTCCAGATCACACCCTTCACCATCACCCAACCTCCCCCCCCCTAGAGTTTCCCGGAGAATTCCCCCACTGCATGATAAGCCTCAATCCTCTCATCATTATCCCCTCCATTTCAACTAGGACAGAGCTAGACTTGTCTCAAGTGTCTACCACTAACATTTCCTATCTCCTCACTTCATTACTCCATGAGATTGGGGAACACCAACAATGCCTTCATCAGAAACTTGCCCACTCTTGTTGCCTCTATGAGTAATAACATTCCCATCATGAAACTAAGAACATTCCCATCATGAAATCACCCATTCTTAGCTACAAAAAACAACCCACACCCGTTGGGAACTCAAAGAATCCTGAAAAAAGTTATAGGATCTACACATGGTGGAAGTCGACACCCATGATAAAACTTAGAGATGGTATAAAAAAATTCTTAGAGACCACACAGAGTTGGTCACTTCCCTTAATGAGGCCTATTCCCAGGTTCCCCTTCCTATGCCACTACAACCAAAGTCCCCCACACTGCAGAAAATGAAATTTCTTAGTGCACACATTTGTTAGCCTTTAACAAAGTTTTGAGGATCCTTCATCATGTATGACATATTTTGGGACTTCGACAGGATGTCGAAAGTAGAGCGCAATTTGAAGTGGAGATCATGGGATCGCAGCTCCTTGTTTAGGGTTTTTTGGGTTTTGGGCTTACGTAATGGGTATGGAGATGTCATCCCATGGGTTTACCCATGTTTAGGCCCATTTTGTAATGTATAAATAGAAATATAGGCAATGTAAGTAGGGGGGGTATACGATGCTAAGTGCAAATTCAGTTGTAAGCCAGTGAGCTAAGTGTGAATGGTTGTAAATTCTCTGTGCATACTGTGTGTTGATAACTTGCAGAGCTAAGTGAAAGTGGTTGTAAGAAGGCTATGTGCTCTACCAAGCTCGGGGATTCTTAGCTACAAAAAACAACCCACACCCGTTGGGAACTCAAAGAATCCTGAAAAAAGTTATAGGATCTACACATGGTGGAAGTCGACACCCATGATAAAACTTAGAGATGGTATAAAAAAATTCTTAGAGACCACACAGAGTTGGTCACTTCCCTTAATGAGGCATATTCCCAGGTTCCCCTTCCTATGCCACTACAACCAAAGTCCCCCACACTGCAGAAAATGAAATTTCTTAGTGCACACATTTGTTAGCCTTTAACAAAGTTTTCCTTTGAGATCCTCTTACTGCTGTATGACATATTTTGGGACTCTCGGCTGTGATGTCAAAGTAGAGTGCACCAAGTGGATACTGGATCAAAGGCTCCCTGTTTGTAGGGTTTTTTGGTTTTGGGATTACTGTGAATGTATGGATGCTTTTCATCCTACGGCTTCCAAATTTCCATGTTTAGTCCCATTTTGTAAATGTATAAATAGAAATCTAGGGAATGTAAAAAAAGGGAATATGTGGTGCTATACTAAATGAAAGTGATGCAAGTGGTTGGGTCTATGTGATTGAGTTATCTCTATGCATACTGTGTGTTGAAAACTTGCAGAGCTAAGTGAAAGTGGTTGTAAGATAAGCTATGTGTTCTACTCAAGCTCCTAGGAAGTTGAGTGGGATCCGGGATAAGGTACGCAGAGATCCCGGCCCCATGGAGTTGGTTTCGTGGTTCTATCCATTCGAAGAAGATAATAAAGAGAAGAAGAGCTATGGACGAGGCCCCGGGTCATGTGGTGAAACCACATATATCCCATATGTTGCTATACTTTGTGCGATGTATTGATTTGATTATGTGTTTACTTGCTTAAGTTCTTTGATATAAATGAAACTATAAATAGATTCATTGATGTTTCTTGTGCTTAATAATATGGAGGAATTCTAGATCTGGCCTATGTGATCGTGCTTTATGTTTGAATATGTTAGATCCGGCTGAATAATCGCGGATCCTCTCCTCAGTAATTAGTTTTTACCACGGCAGATAACGGTTAAATGTTGATGAACTCAACTACTTCAAGGCTTTGATAGAATAAATGTAATCACGACCAGGTTCCAGCTAAGGTTGTAGACATTGAGTCCTGCAACCACCGCCTCTGAATTTCGAGTGAGACTCTTTACCTGGGCTTCGTAGGTGTTGTTGAAAAGGCCGGTAGTTAGGTTTTGTTGCTGCGCCTTTGAGCTGTTGAACCCTCGGTATTCCCCGTACAAAAATGGTTCTGTCGACCCGAATGGCGGATTATTGGGAACCCAAGAAAAGCAGTGCCATAAAGCGTAGATCTATTTCTTTAGTGCAAAGTAGTCTACTTGACTTGTGAAGCTCCTGTGAAGCAGAAGAAAAGTCATATTTGAAGAAGTGCGAGTAAGATATTAAAGCTTTGTTCTTTGTTAAAGGTAAGAACAGTTAAAAGTTTCTGTTGAAAAGGTAAATGTATGGATCTAGGTATGTTTGATAAATTTTGTCCTACCTTGAAAAATATTGTGGGCACAACTGGGATGAAAGAAGGTTTGATATGGTAAAATCTGAGGAAATAATGAAAGATAGGTTATTCCTATACATAGAAAGAATGTTTCTTTACTTCAATAAAATGGATGTAGGACCCTAGGAATATAATTTTGCAGATTAGCTACTATGACCCTAGCGCACAGCATAAAAAGGTTGACTACTTCAAAGAAAAAGAAGATTAAACCTTTGTTATATTTGTAGAAGACCGAGACATATTGTTAAGGAATGCACTGGTAAAAGACCTAGTTGTTTTTATTGTCATGCTATGGATCATGAAGTTCTGGAATTCCCTAGAATGGGATTTCTGGTTGAAATAATGAATATGAGACAAGAAACCCCCGAGGAAGATCAAGAAACTAAGAACATGGAAGAACCCCTCGGAAAGAATAAGATCAGATATCAACAATGAAAGAGATACAACCTAAACGATCACAGTAAATATCAACCATCTGAGATGTTCAAAGAAAAATAATGCATAGAACAAGAATAGGAGACTCACATAGACTATGTTATGGATGAGGAAACACAGTGAATATCATGATAGAAAGAAACTGGGAAATTTTACGAAAGTTCTACTATGATTCCTTCCATTAGGAGGAATAGGATTATTTAGAGTAAAATTGATAACCCTATGTGGAAGACTCCACCAGATATCTAAGGAGTGTCAATGGAACTTCCACAAAGGAAGATTTTGAGGTTGTTAAATTTATTGAGAACAATGGCCCATTTTCTATATTACTAGGAAAACTTGGATTAGTTGAGAAAGGGATCATGACACAAGAAAAGAAGAGGAAGTCTTGGAAAAAAAGAAGAAAGAATTAAAAGATTCTGCTGACTAGGAGGATAGCTTAATTTATTGAAGAACAGAAGAATAGATCAAAGTTGTTCAAAACTAGAAACTTAGATTTTCGCCTAAGTTGAAAGAACACAAGAAGACTCCCAATGTAAGAATGGAGCACCCAATCGCGAAATAGAGAAGAATTATTGTCCTTGAACCCTAGTAAAGACTATGAACAACACGAAGTTATTATGCCAAGACAAGATAAGAATCAATGGGAAGAGGAACCCGTAACACACATATCACGTGGAAAAAGGCTAGAAAGTCGCGAATAAGAAAGTGGAAGCTAGAAAATCGCAAAGGTTCCCAGGGAACTTCGCATCGTAATTAACATGGCACTCTTCACCACTACATAGAAATATAAATCCATTGGAAAGCATATAAAACTGCTATCTCTTGATGCCCCTAATAGATATATAACAGCTATGACCAAAAATCTCACCCATCAATTCATACATTAACTACGTCATAAATTTAAATATAACTGTGTTGATGAAGGCCTCTTTTCCATTGTAGAAGACATGTTACATCATTGTCTACTTATTCTCAATACTCATTGTAATCGGAACACTTTTGCGAATTGTATCTGAGCTAACAAGAGAACACATTACTATCGCTTTGTTTTAATTGAGATTGACACGTGTTCTATTTCTTTGAGCATTCATCCATCCACCCGAAAGCTACTCCGAACATCGAGCGTGCATGTTGGACGAACTCAACACAGAAGAAAAGTCTGTCGAATAAATTATAATCGACATTATGGCTAAGAAGGTGATGTCCATAAGAGTTCAAGCTTCATCGACGCTAGGAGTTCATTCCGGCTAACCGCCTTCATGGATCTGGACCATCCCAAGCTATAGATGAGAAAATAACCAAGCACAGAGATGAATTAGTGAATGAAAATTTAATCCCGTCCATTCTACCCGATTACATTCTGCCTCTAGCCAGCGTGGTGAATCATGACAATGTCCCAAGAGACTTCGACTACACAATCATCAATGGCGCACTTCCGGCGGGATACGACACAAACCACAGCTTGAGAGGATTCCAACCTTGAATAGTAGTGACTATAACCTGGGATTCATACCTATGGTACAATCTACCACAAGTAATTCTGACTAAGACAAAGGAAAGAGATCAAGATCATTCCTGCCTATAGACTATGAACATTGTGTAATCCACTACTCCAATATCATGAAAATCCCACGACTTTGAAGGCACTTGTGGAGGTTAACGCAGGTATGCTTGAGTCTCCCATTGTCATGTTTCCAATGGTCAAAGTATTTTATGTTTCTAGATGAAGCTGACATTGCCGATATGACGCTGATCCATAGGATCACCGGATTGAGTACGCAAGGACCCGAATCCATGGGAGTTTTACCCTGTGAAGGTCAGCAGACAGCCTGGTATAGAGGATTAAAGACATCTATGGCAATGTAGAAAAGGGGAAGCAAGGATACAAGGTAACATCCATCCAATATGGCGTAGTGCACCTAGCTTGCCAATTGATTGTTGGTAAGCTAGTCTAAAAGAACATACCCACAGACATCAAGCCCAGGGCTATTGACCCCGCAGAGCGCGGAGGGGATTACGCGATGAAATGGCAGCACTTAGTCAACCAACCTGGAAATTGGATTCGTCACAAAGCTCGATCGTGGCTACGAAGTTCCACTTCTAGCTAGCTCCTTGATCCCTAAGTAGTCTTTACTTGGAAGATGCCGATGAAAGGCGCGACCTCCCTGATATTGGAGTCAAGAGCCACTTGCGCCAATTTCACCACACTCCGGTACCTCGAAATGCATATAGGGAAACTAGTAACATTCAACGCCAAAGAGTCCATACCTACCACCGAACCCGGTAAGGATATCAAATCGCCCCACCATAAGGATGCCAAACACTCTAGATGTGTTCCCGAATTCCCTATGTGAAGTTTCACACATATAGGCATTTCATATATACTATTGTGCCCAGATGAGACAAAGAAGAGCTCTACCATACTATAAGCCCATCGAGGAGGGCCTAGAAGAAATCACTAAGGAATGTCCCACAAAGTACCTTATACCAAATACTGATAAGGCGGTGGATTGTCCAACCCAAAACTTCATTGAATCTTGTGAAGTTACCTCAAGGGAGTATAATGTACCCATCGCAGGAAGAAGGAAGAAGAAATAAGTGCTGTATTAAAGAACTGGCAGGCGCCCAGAAGAGATATAGATAGATAGAGAAAAAATGGCAAATAAAGATAAGAAGGATCAAGGATAAGTAACCCCACCACAGAACCCCCCTTGATGACGTAGATCCATCGAGGAAAGGAAGCAATCTCCAATGAAACCTACATCATGGAATAAATCCAAAGTAAGCAAGTCGAATCTTCAGACTGTAATCACGCTCGATGAATTCGACTTCATCATCGAGCTAGTAGATTCCTTGCAGGACATATTTCAAAAACATGAAACCAAGCAAGAGGAGATGTACAATGCATGTAATCGGAGGTTGAAATCGAGGGTACGAGGTCCTTTCTAATCCAAATAATGCTAGGCATCCAATCGCACTCCCTACCTATCAAGCACCAGAGTTAGAGATGATCCCACCTAACTTCTCGCGATACCTAGTTGATGTGGATCAAGCTCATCTTCACTTTTCTGCACAGAAGAAACAGTAATGCATCTCAAAATCCCTAAAGAAAGTTCAAAAAGTAGTCATAGAACAACGTCAAGTTGGGCAGAGCAGGAAAAGGTTTCTCTTCAGACAAATTTGAAGAGGAGAAAGCACAAATCCAGCAAGAGAAAGAGAATTTGCTCACAAAGTAGGTAGGAGTAAAATAAGCAGTCAACAAAGAACTATGCTATGTGACAGGATTAGAGACAAAGGAAAAATACCAAGTGGAGAATCAAGTAGCACAACCTACTGAATCCATCCAGAATATTCAACAAAGAATATAATATCTAGAGATACAAACAGTACCAAATACTCCACAGGACGTGCGAGACCAAATAGAATACACTGCCTAGAGCACAGTTGAGAGAATCAAGGCCCTCGCCATGGAAATTAAAAAACTAAGTGACCGCAAAGGTCTGTGACTTAAGGAGCGACTCATAATCGAAGATATTGAAATAAAGGAACCGCTATTCACAAAATTTAGAGGAAAAAGGTGAAACAAGATAGGAACAAATTTTGAACTCTATGTCAAGAATGAGAGGATGAAGCAATCCCAAGAACAACGCGATCACTCAATAGCAATTCCACACCATCTTCGAAAAGTGACTCCAGAGGATCCAAAATAATATGGATGAGGGCTCTTGCCAACCATTCATGGAGATTGAAGGTCGTAGGAGAAGAACCGAACAAGTCAGCCACCACAGCTTGAACAACGCTTTAGAGGGACCTCCTCATTACCAACTAAGAAATTATCCAAGAATTCACCGAGAAAGAGGCCTCATACAACAAGTCGAAGCAGCTTGAGCCAAGCTCCAAACTTTTGAGGCAAACTTACCCAGACATGAGTGACTCGAGACGAGTCAAATGTCAATGTTGGGGGTCCGCTGGGTCCTGACAAAGTTTTGAGGATCCCGGTCGCATGACTCCATTTTGGACTTCGACAGGCTATCAAAAGTGGAGTGCAAGTCGAAGAAGACATCGTGGGATATCAATCTTGTTTAGGATTTTGCCTTTAATTTGCGTAATGGTATAGATGTCGGCCCATGGGTTTCACCCATGTTTAAGCCTTTTGTACCGTATAAATAGATAGTTAGGCGATGTAAGTAGGGGGGTATGCGATTCTAAGTGCAAATCCAATTGTAAGCTAGTGAGCTAAGTGTGAATGGTTGTAAACACTCTATGCATATTGTGGTATTGAAAACTTGCAGCTAAGTGCAAGTGATCAGGTGAAGGTTCTATGTTAAAATCTGCCCGCTGAAGGAGGGATAAGGGTGAGGTGCATGCATACGTCCCCGTCCATGCGTGGGAGCTTCATTCGCGGATCCGTACTGAAGGAAGATAATAAAGAGAAGAAGAGTTGGTGGACGTGAGTCTCCAGGGTCGGGGTGAATCCACGATATTCTAGAAGTTGAGGCTTTGTGCAATGTATTGATTTTCTTATGTGTTTACTTGCTTAAGTTCTTTGAAATAGATAAATGATAGATAGATTCCGCTGATGCTTTCTATGCTTAATATATGTGGAGGAATGCTAGATCTAACCTATGTGGAATGGGCGCTTAGTGCTTCTGGTATGTTAGATCTAGTTGAATGATCGTATTGCCTCAATTAGGGTTTTAATCGCCAAGTAGATACCGTTAAATATCGATGAACTGTAACTACTAAGTCCCTTTGATGTAATACTGTAATCACTCGGCTTCATTTCCTAGCTGGTTGTAGACATTCGATTCCTCGTGAACCACCTATCTCCGCTTCGCGGTGAGACTTCATCTACTTCGCAGTAAGCTCTTAAAAAGGGTCAGAAGTTAGGGTTTTGTTGGTGCACCTTGAGCATTGAACCCTGGGTCCTCGTACAACAATATTCGATCTCTAAAAATGTAGCAACATGAAATTCAAGACCAACTGCACCATCAAACCTTGAATGTAGCCACCATCTAGCAATAAATTACTCAAAAAATTGATTCCCTTCAAGAGAGTTGAATATGTGTTGAAGGCTTCACCACACACATTAATCAGACATTAAAATTATGGGATTATCTAACTAATCCCATATAAATCACAACTCTCTATGATTGTACCCACATTACTAGTTGAAGTTGTACAAAAATGAGGTGTCTCCACTTCCAAAGAGTGCACCATGATAATGAATGTCGTTGTTGCATGAACGGAGGACATCACTTCCACTTGAGCTAAGAAATAGTGCATGAAATACTTGATTACCTTGATATTTGACAAGGTCATGGAATGATACACCTAGATCTCGGATCTTCAAACAACTACCATCCCCCTAATCGACTAGCTCAACAACACAGATATCATGGCTTCAATAGTCACAGTTGAGGTCACGAAATCGGTTTTCCAACTTACACAGGTGATTCAAGAGAAATTGTTTGAGCCTAAACATTAGTTTATGGAATTCGTGCAAGGCCTCAAGGCCACTGTGTTGTCTGTCACAGAAATCATTCCCTAAGGTCGTTGGATCAAGGACGATCCAATTAATGGTGGTGGGGGCCTGTTGGAACCCAAATTTTTGGGATAAGTTTTGCACGCATGCACCAAGGGTGAAATGCATTCTCATTTTATAAGCTTTGTGTGCACCTAAGTAATTGTGTGAGGAGAAGTGTGCATTGGACCAGGTTTTTTTAGTAGACTACAGAACATAAAGACTATCAAATGTGTGTTGGTCAAAGTTTTTTCAGTTATGCTAGAAACCGAGAAGATGCCCATCGGAAGTAAGAAATCAATCATCGGGATATCTCCCCGAATGATTAGTTCCAATAGCATATGAAGACGTGGAGTGGATAGAAGAGGATTTGGTTAGTGTTAAGGTCCTAACCCGCACATAGGTAGATCAATGTATTCGGATGTAATAAAGGTCAATATTAATAAGACCTTTCAATAAAATAGAATAAGGCGGATGTA
>SNQJ01S0272663.1:4627-16236 GCA_010110895.2 Picea sitchensis
CTTTATTCTAAGACTGACTAAGGTTTCCTCTCATCAAACATAGTTGAATATTTTGATATCATGTAAAATTTTCATTTCAAACTAGGGATTTTTGTTGGCTTAAGTCTCCCTAACTACACAAAGACCCATCTCAGGCATGAGGAAATTTCACTACTAATTCCCCGGCGAATATTTTCATATCTTGCATGCTTTACATTTGATGGCTTGTAGGCCCACAAGGTTATATCCATTATTTGTTAGAGAAATTTCTATTTTCGACACACTAGCTCAGTGGGAGTTAACTGACTAGTTCTATTTTAGACTTTCTATTTTTACCATCACTATTATGCATGCATGCATTCCTAAAGAAAGCTAACTACTTGATTGATTTTCTTAATTATGGAATGTTTTTCCTTATATATGAGTGAATTCCACTCATTCATTGTCTCATATTGATCATGATCTATGTATTGATCATCAACTCATTGGAGTAGTGTGAATATATTTTCTCATGCTTCCATATTGAATCTCTCTTATTTTCTTGATAAGCTTTGTTTGTGCATGCTTTAGCTAGATCTCCTGTGCAATTTTCTATGAAACATTGGCATGGTATCAGATCTATGTTGCTTGGAGAAAGCCAGACAAGCCAAAGAATAAGGAAAACTAGGGTTTCGGCGAGCTAAATTTGTGGTCATACCTTTCAATAGTTATTCCTCCAAAGATATTACGTTTTTTAGGAAACGACCCTTGCGAAAAGTAAATCGACCCATTTTGGAAGTGGGTTTTTAGCCATTAGGTGAGATTCTTCACCATTTACTTAGAAAGTAAGCCACAATATAGGCTCCTGGAACTGATACGAATTTGTGGCTATACCTTTCAGTAGTGATTGCTCCTAAATATTAAGCTTTTAAGGAAACAACCTGCATAGAAAGTAAATCGACCAATTTTGGAAGTGGGTTTTCAACCATTTACTAGATTCCTCACCGTTTTCTCAGAAAGTGAGCCGCAATATCATCTCTTGAAACTGATACAAATTTTCACTTAAAGTGCCCTTTCTGTCACGATTTCGTAATTTTTCACTTGCAGATTGAGAGTAAATCTTTAGGGGTTATTAGAAACAATGGGAGATATGGATATGACAACTATTCTACAGTCAAAATTGGTGGTAATCCTCACACCATGCAATTATTTTTATTGGAATCCCAAGGCGACATTCCAACTCAAAAGAAAAGGACTGTATAATTTGACGATGGCGATAGAAACAAAACCTACATCAACGATTGAGAATATGAGATGGGCAAACTGTAAGGATGAGGCCACAAGACTACTTCTTGAGTTAATCTCCACTGATTTATGGTTTCATGTTGTTGCATGCAAGAATCCAAATGAGATCTGGACCACCTTGGAAGGACTCTTTGGAAAGAAGGATGAGATGCGAGGTCATATGCTTGAGGTAGAGTTGAATACCTTAGACCATAAAAGTTTTGATAATATACAATATTTTTTTACTAAATTTAAATCTTTTCGATTGAGCTTGGGTGAATGTGGTATTGATAAATCTACACAAGAGAAACAACTTATTCTAACAATCTTGTCCAAGTTAGGACCAGAATACGTTGTATATGTATCCAATTTCCATTATGGAAGATGTCTTTTTGGAACAAATTGGAAAATGCCTACATTGGCTTAGTTCATCGAGTCTCTTACACAAGAGAAGACAAAAATAATATATATGGGCCTCATGAAATATCCCAAAGCACATGCACTCACCATGCATGATGGAAAAGGGTCATCCAAATAGAACGTGAAGGAGGGATATTCCAAACCTTTAATGATTCTTCACGTTCCAAAGACTCTTCAGATTCCAAGAAGAAGAAGAAGAAGGGAAAGAAGTGCACTTACTGCAATAAACCAAATCATGAAGAATCCACATGCATGAAGAAACAAATTGATCTTATGGGACAGACACTTCAATAGAACAAACTTGGAAACTTCATTCCAAAGGGAGTCAAGAAGCAGAAGGAAGAAGATCCTTCTCCTAAGAAAGGTAATCACCATGCTCTGGTTTCAATTAATTCCTCATTTGATTCATAGATTATAGATTATTGTGCATCACATCATATGACAACGAAAGAGGAAGTTTTAACTTCCTTGATTCCATGCTCAAGACCCCCTATTCTCATGGGGGATGATACTCCAGTAGAAGTAGTAGGAGAAGGAAGAGTGGAACTCCACAATGGAATTTTTGAGAATGTTCTACATGTTCCAAAGCTTTCCATGAATCTTCTCTTAGTTTATCAAATCACTCAGAAAGGTAAAAAGGTTGAATTTACATCAGATTCAGTTTCAGTAATTGACATGCATGACAATTCCAACATTGCAATTGGTGAGGTGGATCACAAGTCAAGGTTGTATAAATTCACTAAGTTTTCTAACGATGACTCCTCTATTCTACTTACACATAAGGAGAGTACTTTTCATGCACCTGTAGTGCAACATGCATATACTCTTGTTCTTTCATCAGTTTCATAGATTAGAGATGATTCCATACACTCAAATTCTATACATGGAAATAAAAAGGTAGTACATCGAGATAAGAAGCCAATGCCAAAGCTTCAACAGATGCACAAGAAGTCACAAACCACACTTCATTAAGCAAGCAACCTTGCAGGAAATCCATTGGATTCGAGGATGACTCGATCTCATCATGAGGAGCCTTCTCATGTACTTTCAGCTTCAGAACCTACGATGCCTATGCATTGTTATATGGTTCAATCTACTGATCCACAGAACTATAATAGGGTTGTGGGAAATCCATTATGGAAAGAAACCATGCAGAAGGAGTATGAATCACTCCTACTAAACCATACTTGGAATCTGGTTCCACTTCCACCAGAAAGAAATATTTTCAGGTGTAGATGGGTCCATATGATCAAGAGGTACAAGGCTAGATAGGTTGCCAAAGGATTTCATTGGATCCATAAATATTTATACATCTGCATGAATACTTTCAGTGAGCAGAAGTTTCAGACTTCACGGGATCATCTTCTAGTGAAGAACACAGTTGCCTAGCAACTGTCATTTTCTTCTTTTGATACATTATATTTTGAGGGGGGGGTTTGTTCCCGCATGGTTTTCCCTCTTTACTGACTTTTATTCAGTGTTCATTAGTTGCATTGTACATGAGTACCTAAAATGGCCTATCAGTGGAGACTCATTTTTTACTCCATAGTGATTTTCAAGGGGGGTGTTGGAGAAATTTCTATTTTCGACACACTAGTTTAGTGGGAGTTAATTGACTAGTTCTATTTTAGACTTTCTATTTTTACCATCACTATTATGCATGCATGCATTCCTAAGGAAATCTAACTGCTTGATTTCTTTTCTTAATTATGGAATGTTTTGCCCTATATATGAGTGTATTCCACACATTCATTGTATCATATTGATCATGATCTATGTATCAATCATCAGCTCATTGGAGTAGTGTGAATATATTTTCTCATTCACCCATATTGAATCTCTCTTATTTTCTTGATAAGTTTTGTTTGTGCATGCTTTATCTAGATCTCCTATGCAGGTTTCCATGAAACAATGACATTATTGTCATAACTTATTCAATCATTCACATTTACCTCACTTGTTAGTCAAAAAAATCATACATATCCCATTTTACTCAGGACTTTAACCATTCCTTCATACATTCACATTTATCATACAACCCATAAAAAAACATATTTGTATCATTAAACATAAATAAATATGTTAAGATAAAATACTTATATGTTTAGTGAAATATTGAACTATCCAACTGACTGAGAGGGAAGTCTTTCCTCCCAACCATAGGTTATGTTGCAGTATGCCTTCCTACAACATGCCACCGTTGTGCCAAGCCATGATACCACAAGGGGATTGATTCAATTGACTACCCAATTAGGAAAATGGTCTAGGAAGGTTATTGTCCTTCACTCCACCAGAAACAACAAAAGTTTCCCTCTTCCCACATAGATCAAGACCTCCACAGGTTTATCAGGAACCTTCCCAACTAGATTTACTCTGCATAAGGGAGTGCATTCTTTTCTATATAGTCCCTCAGTGACACCCCCTTAATAGTGTCGATTTCTTTCCAGTAAGCACTGAGTTTTGGTACTCTATTGCTTTATTCTAGATCTTGGTCTTCTCTATTCCAGGGTGGCCATTAATTCCTTGGGAAAGTTTCATATTTTCTTCAAGGAAAATTTCCCAACAACTATGTTGCTCAAAGATACACGTGTGAGTATCCTCCTCACTTCTTCGTCTAACTATGAGTTTGCAACTCACTTTGTTTACTATGGTTCTCTGTGAGAACCCATCCTCAAATTATCAGGTTGTTGTAATCTTCATGGATGTGTTCCCTTCGCTTCTATCATGTTCTCCATTCTCTTCTCCTTCGTTTGTTGATCTCCTGTTATGGGTGGTGTTTTTCCACCTTTGGTCTCTTCTTCCACAGATTCCTTAGGATTCCCGTGACAACTCTGAAACACAACCTCTAGTCAGGGACCCAAATTCGAAGGGAAAATCTAGTGTGTCCTTCTTTCAAGTTTTAATTAACTCTTTTCTTCTTCCACACACAAAATCTGCTAGCATTTATAACTGCTTCAACCACCAATCCTTCTTTCCATAACCTATCACAGGGATCTATGAAAATATAAGTACATTGGAAAGTGACGCATTCGATTTTTGAGGTGTAGGATGGAATGTTGAGCAAACTTCCTATTTTCTTCATTGAAAATTCTCCACTCCACCTCACCAATTCCCACTTGTAATAACATGACCAATACTAAATGAATTTTACCTCTTAGTTAGCTATTTAATACTTTATATTAATCATCAACATAATTACATGCTTCATAATCACATTACATGAAGTATTAGAACAATTACAATCATCAGGGGAAAACATGGTATTACACATGATGGAATCAAGAAAATAATCTTTGGGAAATATTTCTGAATGATTACTTTAGACAACACAAGAGATCGTGGAGCATTAAGAAGATGAGTTGGCAAGGTAATTTAGATTTCCACGATTCCAAATAGGCTATGTGGAATGCATGCGAGTGATAGAAGCATGAGGGACTAGGAATAAGAATATAGAGTGGAGAAGAACTGAGAGTGACAAAGTGCCAGAGAAGAGGAGTAGATAAAAGGAAGCAACAATGATCGAAATAAGGTTGTTGATTGTTGATAGTTTTGGGTATTGTTTTTGTTGTTGTTAGTACTCAAACTTGTTTTGATCCGACGTTTTGTAATTTATCTAGTTGTAATTATGAGTTTTTCATATCTACAAGGTCTAAAGAATGCTTATGTCACTATGTAATATAATATTGGGAAAATGTATGAGAGAGAAAGGCTTCGTTTCTGTCAATTAATGAGTTTCTTAATGTATGTCTGTGATGGTTGAATAAAGATAATAAAGTTGAATTGGTTTCTATCCTATGTTGTATTGTTCTTCTTTCAAATGTATGTTTGTGTTGATTTTGCGTGATGTTAATGGTTAAGTGTGATTCAATGGAAATAATGAATGTTGACCTAATTGGATTCTTGTGTGATTAACCCTTCATCACCGACACAAGACCAAATGGTCTCTGTGATCCTCATGGCATCTCAGGTGAGACCTTCTTCAATATTGGCTAAGGATTGATATGACGATGTATTGGGTTTTTTATTGGTCAACTTTGGATGAACCCTAGGTCAGTAACCCCCCAATGTTAATATGGATGCATGCAAGTGTGAACAAACCAAAAATGAGAAACTCAAGTTGTGGGGATATTTATATGCATAAATTTCAGACATTAAATTATCAACCCAGGGGCTCATAAGTTTTTTTTTATACTTGTATTTTCAACCATAGGTTGTGAAAGCATGTTATTAGATGTTATGAGGCTAGGATTACATAATTGAATAAAGTTCGCATAATTATTTCAAAAGGAAAAAATTATTTTATCACAATTTCATAATTATGAAATAAGAATTATTTCATAATTGAGAATAAACTCACAATTGAAAATAAATTTCATACTGAGTTGGAAAAATCTCTCAAAACTCCTCTCCACATCTCCTTGATTTGTCTTCTTCTTATAGTATTTAGAAGAGATTGGAGATATGATTCATGACATGTGAATTAGGTGGATACAAGTTATGGATAGGTGGATACAATTCATGGATAACTTGATAGCATGTGAACTAAGAAATTACTAGTCATAGATAGGTTTGATGGAATGTGAACTAAACAATTACAATTTATGCACAAGTTTCATGCTTAATTATGAGATTTTTCCAACCTATTATGAACTTTTTCTATCTCCAATCTCTTTTAAAATACTATAAGAAGAGGCCAAATCAAGGATATGTGGAGAGGCGTTTTGAGGGTTGTTATGCTGGAAAAATATAGAGAGAAGCTCAATAGGCCAAGGAGGAGAATTGAGAACTTGGAACTAGGAGGAAGCATCAACATCTAAGGTGTGAATCTTTGATGTATTTTTGAATCTATATTTATTAATAGATCATTGGTTTTCCCCAAAATGTTTGTGTTTAATTCATAAATGCTTGGATATGATCTTAAGAGAAATAGATCAAGACAAATCTAATGAGTTTGGTTGTCCTTGTCAGAAAATTGGCTTAGGTTGATGGACAATTGGTCTGGACTGTTGGTTGTCATTGATGTCAACCCTTACAGAGTGATATTGTAGATTGATTTCAACCCTTAGTGATTGATGTCAATCCTTGGAGAAGTCCAGTAGAGAATTATGGTAGCACAAGGGCATGGGTAAGGGACCCTAGTCTGTTTGAGGTATAAAGGAATGAATATCCGTCAATTTATAGGTAATATTATTCTAGATGGATAGTATATGTCATTCCATTTTCGTTGATATGTGGAACATCACATAAATCCTCACATTTAGAGAGTTATGGTCATATGAAGTTGGAGAACCCTCATGAGTTATCTAGAAGCCCCTAGAAGGTCAAAGAAGTCAATTATTCTGGAAGTTCCTAGAAGAAGTGTACTAGTCAAATTTATGGTAATTAGGAGTTAATCATGGGTATAGTTGTTTCATTAAGAAAATAATTAAAAATAAATTAGTTGCAACATGAAGTTGTGAGTTTGGTAATTATGGTAAAGTAGTTGTGATGAGAAGATTGAATAATCAAAGTGGTTGATCAAGAAATAAATTAAATAATAAAGTGTTTGCAACAAGAAAATAGTTAAGGGCAAATAAGTTATGAATTGACTAATTATAGAAAAGTTAGTTGCAAAAAGAAGTTGTGAGTAAAGATAAATTATTTAAATAATAAAGTAGTCAAAGTGGTTGCAAAGAGAAATTATTTAAATAATAAAGTGGTTGCAACAAGAAGTGGTGAGTTTACTATTTATGGATAAGTCAAAGTGGTTTCCAAAGAAATTAATTAAATAATAAAGTTAGTTGCAACTAGGAGTGGATAACACACTATTTGTGGAAAGTAGTTAAGTTAATTGGACAAAGTGGTTAAATTAACCGGGCAAGTGGTTATAAGTGGGTTAGCCCTAAAATAAGGAAAGTGGGTTAAGTTGGTTAGAAGCTAACCCCTTGAGGAAGCTACATGGAAATATAAATAAGAGAGAAAGGATCTCCCATTAGCACCTATTTAATATCATTGAATATATATTTTGTGAAAGGTTATTTTGGCAGGTATTATTGATAGAGAAAAAGCATGGTAGAAAAAGTGCGGTAGAAAAAGTGTGGCAGAAACATCATGGTAGGAAAATTGCGGTAGGAAAAGTGCGAAAGAAAAAATGTGGAAGAAAAATCACGGCAAAAAAACCGTGATAGAAAAAGTACAGTAGAAAAATCGTGGCAGAAAAAGTGTGGAAAAAAAATCATGGCAGCAGAATCGCGGCAACAAAACCGTGGAAACAGAATGCTACAAGAAGAAAAATGTATGGTTTTCATATGTGTAGTGTGGAATCTATGAATCTGGTTGAGGGTTTTCCTTGCAAATATGTTGGATGCCCTCTTGGAAGTTTAGGGATTGTTGTAGAGTTGATTTGAGGTAGATCTACTGAAGTTTAGTATTGGTTCATGTTTGAGGGATTTTGGTTGATTTATGTTGCTGAAGTTATTGGTACAAATAGAGGTTGTAGAATAGTGAGGTTGTGGCACATGGTTGATGTGAGGTTTTATGGTATTTTATTTATGGCGAGTGTGGTGAATTTCTATAGTTATCTTGTTGGTTATGTTGGTGTATATTTTATTGGTATATGGTAGAGGTATATGATTGGGTACATGGATGAGATACATACTTGAATTACATGGTGATCTTGATACATCTTGTTGAGGAATAGTTTGGTTATATTTGTATACATGATACATGGTGATCTTGATACATGATTGGTACATGTTGTTGGTTATATTTGTATAGTGTTGATGTACATGGTTGATGTACATGATTGATGTGCATTTTTGGGACATGGTTTGAGTGATATTCTTTTGATTTTGGGTATGAGATCTATGTTATTAGATCTGATATATTGAGGAGAGTATTGGTACATGCTGTTGGTGTATTTAGTTTTGTTGGTAAAGGAAAGGAATAGGTACAATTTGGTTACAGGACAATGGCACAGGTTGATTACATATTAGTGGCACAGATTGGTACAGGTGTACAACAATATATCTCACAGTGACAGTGTGACAGTGGTTCCATCATTCTACTTATATTTTAGGGCAGTTGGACGGGGCAAGGATAGGTGGTTGTATCCACCTTTTGGTTGTAGCCAGAGAACATAGGGGGTTGTAGCCTCATTTTGGTTGTAGCTAGAGAATTGGGGAGTTGGAGCTTCCCTTAGGTTGTAGCCTGAGAAACTAGGGGGTTAGATCCTCCTTCCAATTGTAGCTAGAGAATTGCAAGTTGGTTCTTCCTTGAATGCAATTCTTGACATATAAGAAAAGCATTTCATGGTTTTCTCTTGCATTGGGTTTCCATGTAAATATTGGTGTACTGTGCATTGTGTGGATGTGTTTGTTATTGTTTATTATGCACTGATGAATGTTAATGCTTATGACATAGTAAGATATTGATGATGAACAAATGAAAATGGTTGAATAAGTAAAAGAATATACATTGCAATTTAAAGGATTAATATTGGTATACTTACTCATTACCGATTCACCCCCCCCTCTCAGTAATACAACAATTGGTATCAGAGAAAGTTCCTTCAGGAAACAATTTAACCACTGGAAGGAGATCATGGATTATTCTGAGAATGTAGTACCATTGTTTAATGGTCAGAATGGTTTAAATTATGAGATATGGAGTGGAAGGACGAAAGTATTTTTAAAGAAAAAAGGGTACGATATTTGACAATCAATTGTTATAGGATATGATAGTTCAAAAATGGAAAATCCTACAACAAAGAAGGAACTCAAATGAAATAACAAAATTGCAATGGATTTAATTTTGGAAGGAATATAAGATTCAATATAGGACAAAGTGGGTAAATGTTAGTTAGCTAAAGAACTTTGGGATAAGTTACATGATATCTATTCTTCACCCATCACAGAGTCAGAGAATGTCAAAGAAGATGTTGGTATAGATCAAGAAGAAATATTTTCATCATATCAAACATATTTAGAAGATGAAGAGTACATAATCAATAGAAGTATCATGTTTTTCTTTAATTGTGAAAAACGTGGACATCTTGAAATGGAATGCCATGAAGGAAATGAGACAAAAAAACTAATTGAAATAGAATACAATTATTAAGCAAAGATGACTAGTTCTTTACATGAACTAAGAAAAGAAAGCGAAGAAAACAAGTCACTCAAGAAAGAATCAATGAAACAAAAGGAAAATGTTCACATTTTTTAAGAAGCCCAACATGTCATCGAGAACTTAAGAACTCATCTAGAAAAATCCATAAAGATCAAAAAAAATCTTGAAGATCAAAAGAAGTATTTGGAAGCCAACATAGCATCACAAAAGGAATAAGTAGAAATGAGAGAGAAGTTATTGACATATCATCTTAAGGAAATAACTAATGATCTAAACCAGCTTGAGGTGGAGTTTGGTTAATAAGAGAAAGGAATTGAAGAAGAAATAATCACATTAAATTCCATATTGAAGAAGTGAAGAGAACAAGAGAAGTCATGAAGTCTCAGATAATGAAGAAAGAAGAAGAGGTTGAGAATCTTGAAGAAGAAGTTTTCACATTGAGAAGTAAAATCATCAAGCTCAACAAGAACATTGAAGAGACAAAAATATCTACATCAATTGTAGAGAATGAAGAGAAGCACTCTAGGTTTCTAGAAAAGAAGAATGAAGAAAATAACAAGATTCATGCAGAAGTACTCAAAGGAAGGAATCATGGTTAACCAGAATATAAGAAAACTAATAAAGATGTGTCTTCAAGAAGACCATCCATGTTCAAGCCACAAAGAAGCTTCAATCATGATCATGATCAGTCAAGGCAGGAATTCAGAAGGACTACACCAGAAAGAATATAATTCACTCCCACATATGTAAATTTATTTTATGGTCATTGTTTTTATTGTACTAACTTTGAACATAAGGTTTCATATTGCAGGGATTATAAAAGAAATGTTCAAGAAATAAATTCTTATGTGGCCCCACGTAACATTGAATGTTACAAATGTCATAACTATGGACACATAGCTCGTGACTGTAGAAGCATGATCGATACTTAAATGAAATATAACACTGATATCCGATATAAGAAAGTACAGATAAGAAAACTGGAAGAACAAGTGAATAAAGACCAGGTCCCAGAGATTGCAAGATTGGCAATAAAATGAGATGAAGACAAATCTACAAAGAAAAAGGAAGATGTCATATACATAAAGGTTTGGAAAAGAAATGAAAAAAAATAAGGACATGTAAATAAGGAAAAAGTTTAAGAGATTGTACTTTCAGGTATTGCAGTGAAAGATTAATCCACAGATAGAAAGACAGAAGTCAGATTTCAGAGAGATGATGAATCTACCGATCAAGATGATGATGAATCCACATTAGAGAAGGAATTGTTATGAGCCATCTATCTTAGAGACTCCCAGGTAATATGAATATTAAACAAGGGGAGTCTACGTGGTAGTTGATACATACCAGAGAACCATCCTTCGAGCAACTTGTAGAGTTTGAGTAAACAAATTCAGAGTAGTCAGTTAGCAGAATTACAATATGATAGATTGATCAGTTGCAATAGTGAATACTTCATGATAGTATAGTGACAGATGGGTCAAAATTATGGATAGTTGTGTAGAATATTCTTGGACAGTATGGAAAGAGATGGATTCATAAGAACACTTAGCAGGTTTGGACATAAATTTGATAGTGGATGAGAACATGGATTCATAGATTGGTTCAAAGAAAAAGGAACATTATCACAATGGATGATAATTACTCAGGAATATTTGAATGATTATTATTGAATTATTTTCATATATGTCAGTTGATTACACAAGGAAGCACCAATGGACAATAACTCCAAAAGGAACAAGGTACAGGAAGACTTTTATTTTCTACACAACATCTTGCAGAGAAGTCAAGAGAGATAAATAGAACCAAAAATATAAGTAGAAATATCATTCATAGAAGTT
>SNQJ01S0272665.1:0-11609 GCA_010110895.2 Picea sitchensis
ATAGAAATCAAAATCCAGAGTGCAATTAGCCATACCTTAAACGATACCTTTACCGTGTAGTGTTCAAAGGCCCTTTTCTCCAATATGCCCCAGTATTTGATGCTACAGCATGGTCTTCTTTTCTGGGACATTATTGATCTTGTCTCCTTCATTTCTCTTCTTAGGGGCAACAGAACTATTGCACCCATTAGTATAAGTGCTTCCCAACAACTTGTACAGAGTTCCACACCGAACTCCCCTCATCAACACCATTTCTCCTCATACCATATTGCAAGTGTTCTTTCCAAATATAGTATTCACCCCGCATCATCCAACTTGCTTACAGATATTAGGCTCCTGGGTAGTTTTGGAATATGAAGAACCCCAGGGAGTGTTCTACTCCTTCCATCTTTTAGCAACAACTTAACCCTTCCACATCCCATGATTTTTGTTGTCGAGTCATCTCCTAGGAATACATCACCACCATCATATTTCTCATATTCATAGAACCACTCCCTATGAGGATTCATGTGGTATGACACACCTAAGTTGATCAACCATACATCATGGTCTGCATGTGTACCTGTAGATGTCAGGAAAACATCACCTCCTTCTTCAGTGGAGGTTTTCATCTCTGTGGAAGAGGTACTATCATATCCCTTTGGATTTTCAACCTTCTTAGACTTGCAATCTTTCTTATAATGCCCTGTTTTACCACACTTCCAACATTTCCTCAAATATTTTCCTGGAGACTTAGATCTACTTGTAGATTTAGATCTTCCCCCCGAAGACTTACCAGGATTCTTGTCTTCTGTATGACCTCTTACAAATAAATCATATGTGCTATGACCATCCATGTTTTTCTGCCTCATCTCTTCATATAACAAGGATGCAACTACATCCTCATACTTCAATGTAGATTGAGTGGTACTACCTATTGCTACAACCAGATTATCCCAAGATCCTGGAAAAGAACATAACAAAGTAATACAGTTATCTTATTCTGCAATCGTAATATTAATAGAGACAAGTTGACTTACTAGAGTATTAAATGCATTTAGATGTTCTATCACAGAATATCCATCTTCCATCCTAATATGATAACTACCTGAGAGGCTTGTTCAGTGACCTGGATGGAATTAAATTGAGAAATCACACCATGGTGGCCTTTCTTCAATAGTTTTTCCATCCTATGAGAGATGATGATTTTAGGAGAGCCCACTTGGAGACCTTGGAGGGTATAGGGGTGAGCGTCTTGGGTGAATCTCATACATAATTCTTGATAATCCATTATGATTGGCCCCAGAGTGAGAAGCCATTCCACTCATAATACAATATCACAACCACCCATGGAAATAGAGAACATGTTGGTTTTCGGATGATAATCAACCATTTGGAGTTTGACATTCTCATAATGCCCCCACACTTCATAGTACCACCATTACCGATGAGTATTTGAAAATTAGAAATAGGGCGGACAAAGAAATGGATCTCGTCAGCAAGCCTATGATGAATAAAATTATGGGTGCTACCACTATCAATCAATACAACCACCAGCCTATGTTTGATGTAGCCCTTGAGCTTCAATGTTTTTGAGGCCAAAATACCCAAGAGTGAATGAAGTGATATGATGGGTTCCTCTGGTTCCACATGGGTTACAACTAGAGCTTCAACATGATCACTTAGTTGAGCCTCCTCTGGTTCAGGGGCCTCATCTGATGGGATGTCTTCATGGGAAAAGGAATTTGATGCATCAATCTGGAAGAACTCTTGTTCTCTATATTTATGCCTTGGGGAATAATTTTCATCAAAATAATAGCACAGTCCTTGATTGCAATATTCTGCCATTTCTATTGGATATGCCATTTGGACCTTCAATTTTTGTGTTGGAGTTGGGTGAGTCTCGGGGTGAGAATGGGTGAGAACTGTAGCCTTCATTGGTGGGGCCTGAAGGATGGTCTCGGTTTCGTTTTCTAATTGACATGCCTGCAACTAGGTAGTAGGATCATGCATGTTCACATGAGATCAAATGGCTTCCTTTAAGCTATTGAATAAACATTCAAGGTAAAATGCTTCAAATAAGCCCTTAGTCCTGATAGCCAACTATTCAAATGTCGTGATGAAATGTGTGACTGATCCAGTTTGGCACAAATTGGTGAGCCTACCCAAAAAATGTAATTCTATCAAAACGGGCACAAACTGCTTTAGTGAACATGTTCCAAGTGGGTATTAATGGATAACATTTATTATGCCACTGCCATCGTTCTTGATCCAAGTACAAAATCCCTACATGGAGTTTTGTCTCATCATCCCAAATATTATGGAGGGAGAAGTATTGTTCCATTTGAGAGACCCACCATGTTGGGTTGGATCCATCAAATTTATGCATGTCAACTTTGGGCACCTTATTCCAAGAGTGTGGATAACCCCAAGGGAAGTGGGATGAGTGAGTATGCTCATAATGGGAATGTTGAGGGTCCTATGCATTGGGCTCTACCTGCTTAAATTGTGAATTCCTACATGGATTCATGGATGGCTACTTGGACTTCTTCTAGGAGGGACTCCTTGACTTCGGCTCATATGGTAGTGGTGATGGATTCCATTTTAATTTATAAGTTAGAAATCCTAGTCTCCTAGTATTCTTGGGTCTGAGCTCTGGTGGTTGGAATGGTAGCGGCTTAGGTAGTGGATAAGGTGTCGGGACAAAAATCGGGGCCACAAAAAGTGAGATGTACCAGGGTGATCAAGACAAAGAGAGGAGTCCAATGGGATAGGTTTCAAATAAGGGTGTCTCATAAAGGGAATGTTTAGGGTCCTCATAATGGGAATGTTGAGGGTCCTCTGCATTGGGATCTACCTACTTAACTTTTGTGAATTCCTGCATGGATTCAATGATGGATACTTGTACTTATGCTTGGAGGGAATCTTTGGCTTTGGCTCGTATGGTAGTGGCAATGGATTCCATTTTCATTTCTAAGTTGGAAAGCCTAGTCTCCCAGTCTTCTTGGTTCTGAGCTCTGGTGGTTGGAATGGTAGTGTCTTAGGTAGTGGATGAGGTGTTGGGACGAAAATTGGGGCAAAAAAAAATGAAATGTACCAGGGTGATCAGGACAAAGAGAGGAGTCTAATGGGATAGGTTTCAAATAAGGGTGTCTCAGAAAGGAGTGGGACCGCGGGAAAAAAAGGCTTAAAAGTGAATGGTACCATTGCAATCAGAATAAAGAGAGGAATGCAATGGAATAGGTTACAAAGAAGTTATACTCCACCCTGAATACTTCTACAGTGGCGGAATTCCTAAATTCTCAATAATAAAAAATGTCAGTAGGGAGTGTTTCTGCACCGAAAAAATGTGACAGGGACCAATATGCAATGCAATATATAAGTTGTTTCCATCCCAAGGTTTAGGGTTTGCAGGGTGTCTACAATGAAGGGTTTTCCCTGTGTTATATCTCTCTTATATACATGTGGGGTCCAACAGTAGTACTCGACCCAATATCTTAGGGCACCAGCTTAGGAGTCTAGATCGTATCCTTAGTCGTACTACCCAACTACCTAGGTACTAGAGAGTCTCTTCCCAAGTGTTGTTCTCGGTGACACTATAGCAGTCAAGCGGTTGATCAATTTATCTACAGAGGGATTTAGGATGCCTTGGCTGATCTGTATACAGGTGTTGTCTGATGTGCTACCACTTGAAGGGGAACCAACAGGGGTTACAAGGGTGGCCAATAGATGTGCGCTTAAGAACCACTTGTATTTCATGCATGTATTACTCCCCAACTATGGGTTTATGCACGTAACAATAGATCTCTATAGCTTAAAGATGACGGAATATGTCTCTACCCTGAAAAATAAAATTTACCCCACAAGCCTTTCCTGGGAAAGAGCTCTGATACCACTTGCAATACTCCATATATAATATAGTATGCAGAAAAAAATATTTAGCAACTAATGGCAAAACAACGATGATATATCCAGCACAATATCAGAATAATACCATAATAACACCAGAAAGAGCACATTTATTAATAATAGCAATGTTCACTTACCTCTTCGAGGGGACAACCTCTTGCATAGTAGAGCTCTATTACAATAATCTCCAAGTTAAAAATATCCAAATCCACCTACTCTTATTTATACTAATTCTACCTTCTAAGGAAACTTCTAGAGGAAGATCTTTCTATAAGCGAAAGCTTCTATTAGGTCTTATTACATTGACTTATTCTCCTTTATTTATTAGGCCTTATTAACTAATTTCTCCCTTTATTACATAGAAAACATATCCTACTAACTAATGACCCATGGAGAAGCGGTTAGGATCAGATCCTAACAATAGGGCACCATGACAACCATCCCATACTTAAATTTGGCAAGTTGTATAAGGTCTTTATTTTAAAAAGGGGGGATTTCATGCACATGTTTGGGTGGTTCTTTTATTAAATATGGCTTACTTGGTATGATACATGTGACTTGTGGACCATTGGAGGGCATACTCGTTTTTATTTTTAGGACCTTTCCATGTGAAATATTTTCCATGGAGGTACTAGGTCACTTGGACTTTCATAGGGGCTTGAACCCCACAGGATGAATGATGCACCCCATCCATTGCACACTTGAGAAGATCAATGTTTCATTTGTAGGCACTTGGACAGCATGTGATGATGTCATTGTGGCCCATGGTACCTAAATGTTGGCCTTGGGAGGCCTAGTACCTCATACCCTAGCCCTTGACATCACCTTGGATGATGGGGTTATGATGGGGTTTGATGTTCATAGTGGGGATGTGATGTGATTTGATGGAGAGAGATGCATTACTGGTCACTCTAGCACATGATGAGGTGACACATGGACTTTGTAGGAAAAACTTTCTTCACTTGGAGGCTCGACGTCTCATTTTGAGGCCTAGCATCACCCTCTAGGGCATGACGTCACCCTTCTAAGAGACTTATTTTATGTAAATTTTAATTTTGTAAATTGTAAAGGAAAATAGAGGAGGTCGGCCTCTTTTAATTTGTTGTTGACTTTTCAAAAATGAACAAATTGGTTTTAGGTGACCTCATATAAATTGAGGTCACCTCACTTTTATTTTATCATCATGGTTTTGAGAATTACATACTCTCTTCGCTGAAATTTTCAGCCCACTTGAGAAATTATATCTATCTCTCTCTTGGTGTATTGTGGATGTTTTTTAATTGTCTATTGGAAGGAAGGATAGCGCTATCTCTTGATGCTTATTTTATTGGCAATGTGATGGAACATTCTTGATAAGTAAGGGTTTTCCATGCTATCTCTTGAAATAGGTAAGGAATTAAATGCATTAGTGTCGTTTCTTTTTGGTTTCAAGGTTAATTTTGGCAAAACCCTTGGAGGAGTATAAGGGAAATTACCCTCCATCAATATCCATCTTTTTTTTCATTAAAAGGGCTACTTTTCAAAGGTTGCTACAAGGAGTAAAAAGGCTTACACCCTTGTAGATTTACCTTGCTAAGGGTTTTTTTCTCTAGGGAGTAAAAAGGCTTACACACCTAGAGAAGTAATAAACCCTAGATCATAAACAAGAGACCCCATAACCCAATAGATAAGGCAGTAATCTACTTGCATTGGAGATTGAATATTATGCATTGGTAAATGTGATATCAAGGAGTTTGAATTGCTTAAGTTTGGAAATTGATTTTACATGTTTTAAGATACATTGTTCCCTAAGGGCATCTTGATTGGACAAGTGATCTCATTGCTGAAATGAAATTTATTCTACAGACAATAGGGCTGCAACAAACTCATCTTTATCTTACTCTTTTCTCACTTTTCTATCGCTAAAAATCACTTGCAAGCTGCCATAATTGATCTACTAGTTAAATGTTATTGTTTGGGTGGATTTTTTGCTGATTTTAGTGGCTAGAACTTGCCGCGGAAAAAAATGTTTGCTACAACCATAAGGATATTACAAATCTTTCTGATAACACTAACTAACAACACTCTAATTGCTATGAAAGTCTTGTTTAAATCATTGGAAATTTGTCTACTTATTTCTAGCTTTCTTTCCAACATATTGCACTTGATTTTGATGGTATAATTTGCAGCTCTTATTATCATTTATTGTTGATATATATATTTCCATACTGCTGCAATTTGGGAAAGTAAGGTTTCTTGTTGAATTCCCTTTGGTATTGAGGCTTCATTTACTATATAATGTCTTGTTCTGGGTAGGTTTGACATTGTTTTTCGAGTACACTACCTTGGAAACCACTCACCATCTCACAAAACTCATTTTTAATCCTCCTTTCCACCATTGAACTTGACCTATAGGGGCATATTTCATCTCTTTTCACTTTCCATCGCAATCCCTCTAGGGTCACCCGTGATTCCACCCTTGTGGTGATTTATTCATCACTAAATTGGGGAGAGTGTTTATCTAAGGTGACAGTGGATAGATACTCTTGTAGTTGTCACACCTTTGTGGTTTGTGTTGGGATTTTACCAAGCTACAATATATGTGATAACATTTTTGCGTCATTACCGAGGAGGATTTTGAACCCTTTCTGACCCATAATGACACTTGGCAAGTTATTCTCAAAGCCTCTACCCATAGCTTTCCTTGCAACTCCATTTTAGGGAAGTTCTCTTTTTCAACTTTTGATGAACTTGTTATAAGTTTATCCGGCGACTCCATTGATAGAAGATACCCTCCCCATCTTTTATGAGACTTGCTCTCATCTAGAGACTCCATTAAGGTGTCATGTTAGACAATGGAATTATGGCACTAGCGTATTTTCATGATACTCAGGATGAGTCATTGCCCAAAAATTTTGGTATCACAAAGACATTTTTACAAATGGAAATGAAAAAGGTTGTTGACAAATCCACTAAATGGTTGATGAGTATTATAAGGGAGTTATCTCAGGAATATACTCAACATCAATCCCGTGATGTTGAATTCTTTCTCAATGAACATGTCCATAAAGAAAGTTGTCAAGAAGAAGAAGGTTATGGTGAAGCACAACATGTTGAGAACCCAAATGAGACATTACTATCCTCTCTCCCATTTGATGAAGATGCAATTCTTCAACCTAGCTTTCATTCTACACATGAAGATGAAAAAGTGATTAGTCGAGATGATAAAGATGATTTATTGAAGGACCTCTTCGACATGGTTGATCAACACATTGATGATTTCGTACATATTTGGAGGCGTAGATGGGACATGGGTTGTTTCATTTTTTATAAAGATCACATCTACGACATTGAAGGCAATTTCCAAATAAAAAATGCAGGAATCTTTCCTTTGGAAGATTGATTTTCATATGTGGACAATCCAAATACTTGGCAACCTAATGATGATATGATCATAGATTTTCTTCATCCACCAGGAGATGGCTTGTTCCACTACACTTATGTTGATTTCAATCCATACCCTGGGAGTTATTTTTTTGAGAACTCAGAACCATTATTTGAAGAATATTCTCAACCATCCTCTTGCTCGAACTCTTATGCACATGAGGTCATGGTTAGCTCAGAACAATCAAATATTTATACTACAGAGAAGCGATATTTTAAACATCAGGCAGTATGTAGGGATTTGCAGACACATACAAAGAAGTGACATGCTTTGATCATGGAGAAGGATTATGTCTCCAGACCTATGGTTTTCCCTTATCTCATGCCTATTCCCCTAGGAAATCATAAGGTTTTCTTTGGATCTCTCATCTCCCCTCAGTCTTTGGGAATCAATGATCATGTTGGTGACGAAGAATATGAGCCATAATTTATATGTGGTGGCCCTATTCAGAGATGTTTGGATCAATCTTATGGCTATTATTTCCAACAGGATTTTCTCCCTCCCACCCACCTCCATGAGTTGTTTTCTATGGTTGATTGCATGATTATTTATTCTTATGATTATTTGGTGCTTGACTCGTCTTTTTTGTATTACACAATTAAGCATAGGGGGAGACAATTTGATTAGATGAGTAGGTGGTTGCATTGGTTGTATGATTTCACCTGACACCTTTAGGGTTTTGACTTCTACGGGCCTTGGGCCCCAGGTAACTAGGTTGGTCATTTTCTTTCTTGCATTTTCATTTGTGTGTTCATGGTAGTTTAATTTCATTTATTTAGATTTGGATGTTCATATTTTATTTACATATTTATTTATAACATTTTTTCATAGTTGATGTGGTACATTTTCTTGAATCATATTACGTGTTAGTTAGAAATTTTTTAAAATTGCGAAATTTTATTTTTAATGGGTAGTTGTATTTTTGAATTTTTTATTATATGGATAAAGGGGTGAGTGCACCACCCTTCTATATCCCAACATGTATTTTTTTAGTGTGTGTAGGCACAGGTATTACTAGGAGATGCACTCTACAGACAGAACAAGTCCCCAAGTAGGAGCCAGATGTTACCCCCCATTTCTAGGGGAAACTAAGGAGATGATTTCTCGAGGCCCGTGGGTTACAGACATGGAGTTCCAAGAGCTATATGAGTAGATATATCCCTTACTCTTGAAACACATCACCATTGATTGGTGGCAACACTGTCCACCACACCAGCTTGGTCCACAAAGGACAGTAGGTCTTTCTCCATAAGGTAACAAGTATGGTCTCATGGTAAGTGTCATTTTAATAATTGAAGAACTTGAACATGTTGTGAAGACTCCTTTCTTCATTTTGAAATTTTTTTCTTGGAAATTATGCCTTTCGCCTCATTTCACCTTGGTGGTTGACATGTTTTCCTAGTAAGTGGGTCACCCTCAAGAAAAGGGTTGTTACTAGGGGGTCTCCTTGAAGGGTCATTGTACCATTCCCATCCATATTTTCCACTCTTCACACTTACTCCCCTTCATCTCCTCATCTTTTGGGATTTTGGGCTTATTGACCCAAGAAGGGATTGTACCTCATTTCATGGGAAGAAGGGGATAAAGGTCCAAAGGGGTTGTAGCTATAAAAAGAGAAGATCCATATATTATCCTCTAGATGCTTGCCCTCAGGTCCTAAGAGAAATGAAATGATTCCCAAAAAAATCAATGACCTGTAAAATAAAAAGCATACTTAAATAAATGTCTCTCTTGTTGAGGGCATGCATTTTGTGTTGTCCTTTACTTTCCTTACACATGACACTCTGTGTGTTCCTAGATTCCAGTGGCATTGCAATGATCCTTAATTTCCATTTCACATAACACTCAATGCTTTGGACCATAATCAATTAATGGAAAATAAATGGCTTGGAAAAATGTTGCATTACAAAAGAGGATGCAACACACCCTCTACAAAGGCACCCACAAATGATATAATATGATCCCTTGATATGTCAAGAAAACCATGCCCAAAATTCATACCCCCATCAACCTCATACTCTTTTACATGACTTAGATAAGGTATTCTCAAGAAACACTCCTTGACTTGGGGAATGACCTACCCAATAGGGTACCATGAAAACCCTCCCATACTTAGATCTTGCAAGTTGCATAAGGTCTTTGAGAATTTGTTTATTTTGAAAAGGGGGGATTTCATGCACATTTTTGGGTGGTTATTTTATTAAATATGGTTTACTTGGAATGCTACATGTGACTTTTGGACCCTTTGAGGGCATCCTTGTTTGTATTTGCAGGACAAGGGCATCCTTGTTTACCTTTGTAGGACCTTTCCAGGTGAAATATTTTCCATGGAGGGCCTAGGTCACTTGGACCTTCATAGGGGCTAGAATCCCACAAGATGGATGATGAACCCCACTCATTGCACACTTGAGAATATCAATGTTGCCTTTGGAAGCACTTGGACATCATGTGATGATGACATTGTGGCCCCTGGCACCTAAACATTGGCCTTGGGAGTCCTAGGATGGCACACCCTAGCCCTTGACGTCACCTTAGATGATGGGGTTACTATGGGGTTTGATGGTCCTAATGGGGATGTGTTTTGATTTGATGGAGAGAGTTGCATTAATGGTCACTCTAGCACATGACGAGGTGACACATGACCTTTGCAAGCCAAAACATCTTCACTTGGAGGCTCAACATCTCATTTTGAGGCCTAGTGTCACCCTCTATGGCATGAAGTCACCCTTATAAGGGACTTATTTTATGTAAATTTTTATTTTGTAAATTGTAAAGGAAAATAGAGGAGTTCAACCTCTTACAATTTGTTGTTGACTTTTTAAAAGTGGGAAAATTGGTTTTAGGTGACCTCATATAAATAGAGGTCACCTCACTTTCATTTTATCATCATGGTCTTGAGAATTACATACTCTCTTGGCTGAAATTTTCACCCTGCTTGGGAAATTTTCTCTATCTCTCTCTTGGTGTATTGTGGATGCTTTTTACTTGTCTATTGGAAGGTAGGCTAGTGTTATCTTTTGATGCTTATTTTCTTGGAAATGTGGTGGAACATTCTTGATAAGTAAGGTTTTTTCATGCTATCTCTTGAAGTAGGTAAGGAATTCCAACATTAGTGTTGTTTATTCTTGGTTTTAAGGTTAATTTGCAAAACCCTTGGAGAAGTATGGGGGAATACACCCTCCATCAAGATCTATATTTGTTGTCATTAAAAGGGATACTTTTCAAAGGTTTCTACAAGGAGTAAAAAGGATTATTTACCACACTAAGGTTTTTTTAGGGAGTAAAAATGCTTACACCCATTTTGGTTCTTTTGGTTGAATTTTTGTGGTCGTGACAATAGAAATGGGGTCTACGTCAATGATATGTCTTCTATGAGTAATTTATGAATTAGATGTTGAATCAGGGTTCGGCTCCTTGTCTTTGATATCGTCCACCAATGACTTTTTTGAGCGACATTCATCGATGTTGTGCCAGGTGCTTTTATGGAAATCGCACCATTTTCCAAATTCACTCTTCATCTTTCCATTATCCTTATTTTCATCTGGCTTGGACGGGTTTTCTGAAGGATGGTTTTTAGGGCCATCTTTACCATACTTTGGTTGTTGTGAACTTGTAGACCCAAACTCCCACTTATTATGGTGCTTAAATTTATACTCGATTTTAACACCATATCGATAAGCAACACCCATTGATGAGATGTCCAAAAAATTCATTTCAGTTTGGATGTATCTATGTAGAGCCCCACGGTATTTTAGAACCAGATGTCGCTCCGAGTCTTTGATACCCATCTTGGTGCACAAGGTATGGAAGGTATTGGTGAAATCTAAAACTTCTTGGCCCCTCTCTTGATGCAGCGTGGTCCATTTCATGTAATGGTATTCATAGTTTCCAACGGGGTAATATTGTTCCTTGATTACATCCACAAAAAATTCCCAAGTGGGCTCGGCCCCATATATTCCAAACTCCTCTGTGGAACTTTGCTCCCAGTAATTTTCCCACAAATGTTTGACATAGGGGAGAACCTTAAGGAGTGCGAAGGTGATATTTTCCCTGTCGGAGAAATTATGAACAAAGAAATAACCTTGAAGCAGATTTAACCATTTTTCTAGGGCATCCGCATCTATTTGTCCTTCAAATATGGGAATATCAAAATGAACTTGTACCTTGAAAGGAGAGGTTCCTCCTGTTAATGTTTATTCCATTATTATAGTTCTTTTCATTTCAATAGATAAGAGAAATATAAGAACAAGATCACTGAGAAATACACATTCACAAGAGACACAACATTTATCCTGGG
>SNQJ01S0272666.1:0-11609 GCA_010110895.2 Picea sitchensis
ATGCTGGTTTTCCCAGTTTGGGTTTCCAGGTGAAAAATCTTTGTGTAATGTTTGTATTTGCCATTGTATCTTTTCTGTTCTTTTCTGAATATCAGTTTGTAGTAGATATTGTACAAGGTTAGAATTTACAAGTTTGAGTGATTGTTGTGGCTTCCTTGCAGGGCCTTACATCTGTTGTTGTATGGCTTAGAAAAAAATTCTCGGTAGCACATGAGTCGTGTTGCAGACCCTTTGATTTTGTTGGATTTGGAATTTTGTGCGAGGGGCGATGTGATAAAAAGGAGTTGCCTACCGGGTCCTCCTGAAGATTGGCCTAATGCCATTTGCAGGGTTGGTCGGTTCTCCACTTGTTATTATCATGTTGCTCGATAGCACATGAGTGGTAAGTGTAGCGAAGCTCATCTTGGGAGGTTCTTTGAAATAGAACTCTTCTCCACTCGTGGTGGAGTTCGAGTGTATGTTGTGGCTCCCTTGCGGGGCCTTGCATCTGTTGTATGGCTTAGAAAAATTCTCAGTAGCACAGGAGGCGTGTCGCATGCCCTTTGGTTTTGTTGGATTTCGACATTTCGTGTGAGGGGTGATGTGATAAAAAGGAGTTTCCTACCGGGTCCATCTGAAGATTGGTCTAGGGCCATTTGCAGGGTTGGTCGGTTCTCGACTTGTTATCATGTTGCTCGGTAGCACATGAGTGGTAATTATAGCGAAGCTCATATTGGGAGGCGCTTTGAAAGATAACTCTTCTCCACTCACGGTGGAGTTTGGGTGATCGTTGTGGCTTCCTTGTAGGGATCTGCATTTGTATGCCTTTGGAAATTTCTTGGTAGAACATGAGTTGTGTTGTTGGCTCTTCGGTTTTGTTGGATTCGACATTTGTGCGAGGAGTGATGTGATAAAAAGGAGCTGCCTGTCGGGTCCACTTGAATATTGTCCTAGGGCCATTTCCAAGGTTGGTCGATTCTCGGCTTGTTATCATGTCCCTCGGTAGCACATGAGCGGTAAGCATATGGAAGCTCATCTTTGGAGGCACTTTGAAAGAGCAGTCTTCTCCACTCGTCGCGGAGTTTGAGTGATCGTTGTGGATCCCTTGCATGGCTTTGCATTTGTATGGCTTAGTAAAATTCTTGGTAACACATGAGTTGTGTTGTAGGCTCTTCGATTTTGTGGGATTCGACATTCCGTGGGAGGGGTGATGTGGTGATAAAAGGAGCTTCCTACCGGGTCCACTGGAAGATTGGCCTAGGGCCATTTGTAGGGTTGGTCTGTTCTCGACTTGTTATCATGTCGCTCGGTAGCACATGGGTGGTAATTGTAGTGAAAGCTCATCTTGGGAGGTGCTTTGAAATAACGCTCTTATCCACTCGTCGTGGAGTTTGGGCGATCGTTGTGGCCCCTTGCAAGACTTTGCATTTGTATTCCTTGGGAAAATTCTTAGTAACACATGAGTTATGTTGTGGGCTCTTCGGATGGCCGCGGGATCTAGAATACAGGTTGGATTTGAGTCGTTGAGATCCTTTGCGGATGATACAATTTCTTTTGTATTTCGCTTGTCCAGTCTCGTTGTGTTGTTGGCTCAATGAAGCCAATGTGATGTATCGTGTTTTATTTGTTGACGGTGGAGGTTTTCCATTCGTGCGAAAGGTGGTGCGGGAAACAAGCTGGTTGTTGAGCCTGCCTGGAGATTGGTCGTGGGTCATTTGTAGGGTGGTCGACATCCAATTTGTTTTTCGTTTCTGCTCGGTAACACATGAGCGTTAATGTTGGCAATGCTTGTTGTGGGAGGAAATTGTAAGCAAATCCCCTTTCCATTCTACGTACCTGATGTTTGTGTTGGCATGCTTTACAGGAAGCGTGCGCTTGTCATTGATGGCAAGAACAACAACGACGATGGAAAACATGATAAGCTAGAAGAGAAGCGTCCAAGTGACCATAGGAAGCGCAAAGGAGAAGTACAGATCTGATTCGTTTGATCTGAGTGCCGAGGATCAATAGTCGTTGGATCTAGAGATAAATGCACGAAGGTTAAGCCTTTGGATGAGCGTAGGAGAGCGGACTTGTCAAAGTCCCGAAGTCCCAAAGTAAGCAGGGACCACCCATCGTAAAGAATGACAGGTGGCATACGATCCACAACTCTAGAGAAAATCACTTCGAGAGTTTCAGTTTGAGATTTGAAATCCCCGAAGTCGAGAGAGCCAGAGAGCTGGAGTAAATTTCAACCATCAGATCCAGAGGGATACATGGTAATGGATCATGAGCTCCAGAGAAATCGCTTCGAGAGTTTCAGTTTGAGATTTGAAATATCTGAAGCTCGGAGAGCCAAAAAAATTTCTCAACCACTGGATCATCCGAAGTAAATCTCAGTCATCATATCATCCGAAGAAGATCTCAAGCGTCAGATCGTCCAAAGTAAATTTGGACCGTCGGATCCAGAATAGACATGGCGTAAATCTATGGACTCCGGGTAATTACTCGAAGTAAGCCTCAACTATCTGATTCAAGGACATGTGGTAGACCACATCAGCAAGGACATGCAGCCGACCATGTCAGCAAGGACATGTGGCCGACCATGTCAGCAAGGACATGTGGCCAACCACGTCAGCGAGTGACACGTGGCAACCACTCATCCCGTGCCAGGTCAACAGGTGACGTGTGTAATGTTACGTCACTTCGGGAGATTTACTTCGGGAGTTTCACCACCAACTAATGACAAAAGTTTCGAAGTACAAAAGTGGACATGGGTCGTTCGATCTGAAGAACACTTCGGGTGCATCTACAATCGTTGATCATTTTACAGTGGAAGGATAGTGTAAGTAGTGTTGTCTACAAAAGTCACTCCTAGATTGCGACAGGGGTAAGCCTGAGGCCCATCAGTTTATGTGACGATTTGTTTATAAAGGGGGTGATCAAATGGAAGTAAACTCAGAACAATATCGCTCACTCAGAAAACTGGGTTGGAACAACAAGGACATGTGAGGTCTTGATCTAACTTAAGCCAGTAAATTTGCATAGTGGTGAGTAAGTGGAGGGAAAGAAAGGGGAAAAGTCTCAGATGTGAGATCCTCTCAGACTGGAGAAACTTCGAAGTAAACCTCAAACGTTGCAGAACTAATACAATCAAACATGCATCATATAGTTACAACAACACCCAATTGGATCATCCATACCCAGGCTTTCAGATTCAGAGGAACAAGGAAAGGAGGAGGCTAGCCTCCATTAAACAATAAATCTCAAAATATCATTGTATAACCAGAGAACCAGAGGCTTTGTTAAAGCTTTACAGTCGGGAGCTTTGCTCTACTATCGATCCTTACAAAAATACAAAAACTGAGTATATATACTCATAAACATTCGCCCAACAGAGGCGTGCTTGAACCTCCAGGGCGTGACGTCTCTTCAGTCAAACCTGGACGAGACTCCTTCGTCAGACGCCACCTTAACTCAACATGGCTCTTGGAGGGGGAACTTGGCAACAGGAGGGTAGCTGAGACATTAAATTCCAAATTCTCGTGTGCAGGCTCCTCTGGTCAGATGAGGACTCATCATGGCTTCTTTAGGAAAACCTGCACACAGGACAATCTTGGGCAGACTGCCTGCCAGAACCTCCATACCTTACATTTAAGGAGCGAGGCGAAGTTTCAACCACCTCCTCCCACCTTCATTTACCTCTAGCAGGGATCTTCAAAAGCGCTTTCGACACTTCGCGTTTCAGGATTTCGGCGATTCCAACTGCAAGGGAGGAGCGACCCACTGTCTTTTAAAATCCTGGTAGCCGAAATGCCGAAACATGGGCCCAACTCCTGGGTGCTTTTAACACTTTGCGTTTTGGGATTTCGACGATTCTAACTACAAGGGGGGAGCGACCCGCTGTCTTTTAAAATCCTGGTAGCCGAAATGCCGAAACAACTAATCTTCAAAGGCGCTTTCGGCACTTCACGTTTCAGGATTTCGGCGATTCCAACTGCAAGGGAGGAGCGACCCGCTCTCTTTTAAAATCCCGGTAGCTGAAATGCCAAAACGTGGGCCTAACTCTTGGGCGCTTTCGACACTTTACGTTTCAGGATTTTGGCGATTCCAACTGCAAGGGAGGAGCAACCCGCTGTCTTTTAAAATCTCGGTAGCCGAAATTCCGAAACGACTAATCTTCAAAGGCGCTTTCGGCACTTCGCGTTTTGGGATTTTGGCGATTCCAACTGCAAGGGAGGAGCGCCCCGCTGTCTTTTAAAATCCTAGTAGCCGAAATGGCGATCAGACTTAATCAGGTGCCACGTGTCCCTTGGTTGGATGACTGAGATGATTTCGGCGTTTCGGGGATTCTCCCACTGGGAGTTCTCGTTCCTTTGCTCTCGACCCCCTGTCTTTCAAAGTCCCGGTAGCCGAAATGCCGAAACGTGTCTATCTTCAAAGGTGCTTTTTGCATTTCGCGTTTCGACGATTCCAGATGCAAGGAAGGGAGTCGACCCTTGTATTTCGAAACCCCGGTAGCCGAAATTGCGACCGAGCCTAATCAAGCGCCACGTGTCTCGATTGGATCGGACGACCACGATCATTTCATGGAATATGTGGGCTTTGTCTCAGGCCTCTGCACTGTGTTAAACTCCGTGCAACTTCATGGTCCTGGTTTACCCGATGTCCGTCGATCTGCCTTGATGATAGATCCTTGCCACTGAACACTTGATCACCTGTCTGTTATCATTTTAAGCCCGAAATGAAGATTTTACACGTGCTACGCTTGGGCGCTCACGACTGCGGCCTTTGAATAAAACGCATTTGATGGGTTTTTAAACCCCATTTCTTCGCATTTTACACCAAGGGCCTGAAATCAGAGAGAAACACCTTTCCTGCAAGAATTGGCGCTAACAAGTAGAATAATCGAAGTCCCGGAGTAAATGGTGGCCATCCATCTCAATGCTTGATTAAGTCCTAGACACCGGATTAAGAAAGAAAGGATAAATGTAAGGATTGAATATGACCTTTGATCTGGTTCCATGATATAAATGTGAACCATCCGATCCGGTCGACGAAATCATATTTGAAAGGTTGAGAACTAAAATCGTCGAAGCCCAGAGTAGCGAAGGAGATCTCGACCATTGATCGAGAAAGGGACCGTAGAACCGTTGATCTGGTTGAAAGGTCAAATTCCTGAAGTGAACGAGGACCATTGATTTGATGAGGACACATGGCAGGAATCTGTGGACTTCAGCTAAAAGCTTTATGGGAAAGCGTGAAGGTTCAGAATTGAATTCGCCGAAGCCTAGAGTAGTGAAGCAGATCTCGACTGTTGATCGAGAAAGGGGACACATGATCGTTGATCTAGTTGAGAGGTAAAATCCCCGAAGTAGAGGCTGAGCCGTCAATTGAGAAGGACAGGTGTCTGTAGATCATCGACTCCGAAAGATTGGCATATGGAGGAAAGCAGGGTTTGAGATTTGAAACTCCTAGAGTCCGGATCACGAAATAAATCACAATCGTTGATTTAAGGAGGTTAGATCTGATCCGTAGATCGTGAAAGAACAAATCTGAACCGTCCGTTCAGGAGCACCCTCAAGATTGTGAGATTGGCGGTCCTGTCACATTGCGAGGATTGAAGGTGCGTGAACTTTAAAAAGTTGAAGGCGGGTTGCAATTGAAACCATGGTTTTGGAGAAAGGACACGTGTAGGCTCGAAGTGAATTGCGGGGCGAAAAGCGGATTACCCTCAAACCATCTTTGGCCGTGCCAACAATCACGAGGTCACATGAGATCATCGCCCAAGGTCACATCAACGAAAGATAGGGGAAGGAGCTAGCGCTGCTAGGCTCCACATCAGAGGTTACACATTGAAAAATAAAAAAGCCTGTACGTGTATAATCCAACGACGCTAATTAAACAAAATCTGATCGAAGGGTTGATGTTTCACTTTGTGGTTTCTTGATCAGTTACGATTCGGTTACACTAACTGAATCATTGTTCTGGGGCATTGGAATCCTTGCTCCTGAGCGTTGGAATCATGATTCCTGAGCGTTTTAGAGATTCCCGACTTGAGCATTGGAGATTCATAGTGTAACAGATGATGAGGGCATGAATAAAAGAAAGATGTCGTGACAGAGGAAGGTTGTTGTTCCTTAGTAAAACAAGTTGAATTGTATGTGATCAAGGAGACAACAGGAAAAGAGCGTGAAAGATGCAGAGATGAAGAACATAAGCTGGACAAAGCAGAAATGGTGAAAACAACAGATTATACGAGAACTTAAGCGCAAGAAGATGCGAGCAGGAAGACATTGATGCAGGCAGAGCATACCAATGATGAGACTGGTAAGCCATTGATAAATACTGTATCACTGTAATAAATTTCAGTAAGCAAAGATTTATATCTCAGGGTGGTAGGGTGGTGCTAGGGAGGACTGTTGTCCTCAGAGTTTCAAGTGGGTGCTTGAACACAGGGAGTTGTAGCTTCCATCTGGTTGCAGCCAGAAAAACCAGGGTGGTAGGGTGGTGCAAGGGAGAACCATTGTTCTTTGTTATACAAGTTGGTGCTTGTGTGACTGGAAGTTGGTGCTGGAACACTCAGGGAGTTGGTGCTTCCTTCTAGTGGGTGCTAGAGATACCAGAGGGTTGGTGCTCTCTACAAGCTGCAACTTGTTAAAGAAGAGGTTGTAGTCTCATTTTGAGTTGGTTCTCAAATATTGATGATGTACAAAACTTAAAAGATTGCCTATCATTCTAAGAAGAAGAGGTTTTCTCCCTTTATGGGTTTCCTCATGAATATCTGTCTCTGTGTATATCATGTGTGATTGATATTTATTATTTCTGTTGTTCATGACTTGCATAATCTTGATGATCACTTGGAGAAAATTAATAATATTTCAATAGGCATAAAATTGTTTAAGCACAGTAACAACTAATTCACCCCCTCTATCAGTTGTCTTAGTATTTCCAACAGTTTGAGGGATTGTTGTGGCTCCTCGAGAGGGATTTTCCTTTTCATTGATTGGCACTCTAGGGTGCCAATTTGTTGTGCTTGTACTCTTTCCATGTTGGCATTGTTGAAGGAGATGCATACATTCAAGAGCGTAATGGGAAATCTTTTTGGGTTGGGGACATTTACCCTCCCGAAGCCTTTTCCCGTGCTCACTTTTTTGTCGACCAGTGTGAGGAATGCGTCCTTTTGGGGCTAAATCTTATGGTTGTGCATTCCTTTAACGTGCATGTCCCCTTCGACTGCTTTGTCTTTGAGGTTTATTATTGATGTAGCCTTCTTTTGTGTGGAGTCGTTGGTTTTTCCCATGCATCTTGTATGGAAAAGGGGATGGAGGTTTCATGGATGTTTCCACCTTGTTTGGGCCATGCATTGTCTATGCATTAAGGGTTGCCGCATGGGCTGTTTAGGCGTGCAGGACCACATTGTCACTTGTTGAGGACTAGCGCCGTGGATCCCGAGGACACCTCAATTTGTAGTTTGGAAGGGTGGAGGGTTTCACTGTTCCCTCCCTCTTCCTCTATGTTTTGGTTGTTTCGATTCTTGCTAGGAGCGTTCATTGTTCATTGCTGATCCCACTATGTGGGAGCGAAAGTGGAGGAGGGGAGGTCGGGGATGTTCTAACATTCTTTCATCTACGGATTAAGGTGGCCACGGAGGCCGTTTAGGTGGGCAAAACCACATTGTCATTGGTCGTGGACTAGTGCCGTGGATCCCGAGGACACCTCGATGTGTTGTTTGGAAGGTTGGATGGTTCATTGTTTGCTCTTATTCTTTCTGTTGTGGTTGTTTCGAGCCCAGGTCCGGAGCGCTCTTTGTTCTCGACTGATCCCACTTCGTGGACCAAAAAATGAGAAAGGAGGAGGGAGTGGGGTTAGGGATGTTCTCACCTTCTTTTGTCTACGGATTAAGGTGGTCGTAGGGGTCGTTTTGGCGGGAAACACCACATTGTCGTTGGTCGTGGACTAGTTCCATGGATCCTAAGGACACCTTGATGCGTTGTTCGGAAGGTTGGAGGGTTCACTGTCCCGTCTTCTTCTTTCTGTTGCAGTTGTTTTGAGCCCATGTCGAGAGTTCTTTATTCTTGACTTATCCCACTTCGTGGACCAAAAATTGAGAAAGGAGGAGGGAGTGGGGTTGGGGATGTTCTCAGCTTCTTTTTTTCTATGCATTAAGGTGGCCGTAGGGGCCGTTTCGGCGGAAAACACCACATTGTCACTGGTCGTGGACTAGTTCCGTGGATCCCAAGGACACCTTGATGCATTGTTCAGAAGGATGGAGGGTTCATTGTCCCCTCTTCTTCTTTCTGTTGCAGTTGTTTCAAGCCCATGTCATGAGCACTTTGTTCTTGGTTGAACCCACTTCGTGGACTGAAAGTTGAGAAAGGAGGGAGTGGGGTTGGGGGACGTTCTCACCTTCTTTTGTCTATGGGTTAAGGTGGCCGTAGGGGACGTTTTGGTGGGCAACACCACATTGTCGTTGGTCGTGGACTAGCGTCGTGGATCGCAAGGACACCTTGATTCGTTGTTCAGAAGGTTGGAGGGTTCACTTTCCCCTCTTCGTCTTTCTGTTGTGGTTGGTTTGAGCCCCCTGTCGAGAGCTCTTTGTTCTGGGTTGGTCCCACCTTGTGGATCGAAAGTTGGGAAAGGATGAGGGAGTGGGGTTGGGGGATGTTCTCACCTTATTTTTTCTATGGATTGAGGTGGCCACAAGGGCTGTTTAGGCGGGCAACACCACATTGTCAATGGTCGTTAGTCGTAGACTAGCATCATGGATCCCGAGGACACCTTGATGCGTTGTTCAGAAGGTTGGAGGGTTCACTCGATGGGTGTTCAGAGTGTGCTCTGTATGGAGAGTCTTTGAATGCCTTGAAGTGCTAGGGTGTTACCTAGTTGATCTTGCCAGTAGTTGTATGTTTGTCTCAAAGATTAAGCCATGCATGTCTAAGTATGAACTAATTCAGACTGTGAAATTGCGGATGACTCATTAAATCAATTATAGTTTCTTTTATGGTACCCTACTACTCGGATAACTGTAGTAATTCTAGAGCTAATACGTGCACCAAGTCCTGACTCTTTGGAAGGGATGCATTTATTAGATAAAAGGTCGGCGCGGGCTTGCCCACTTCTCCGATGAATCATGATAACTCGACGGATCGCACAAGCCTTGTGCTGGCGATGCTTCATTCAAATTTCTTCCCTATTAACTTTCGATGGTAGAATAGAGGCCTACCATGGTCGTGGCGAGAACCTGAGAAATGGTACCACATCCAAGCAAGGAAACATGCGCACAAATTACCCAATCCTGACATGGGGAGGTAGTGACAATAAATAACAATACTGGGCTCATCAAGTCTTGTAATTGGAATGAGTACAATCTAAATCCCTTAACGAGGATCCATTGGAGGGAAAGTCTGGTGCCAATAGCCGCAGTAATTCCAACTCCGTTAGTGTATATTTAAGTTGTGGCAGTTAAAAAGATCGTATTTGGATCTTGGGTCATAAATTTTGGTTCGCCTACTTAGTGTGCACTTGCTCTTCCGTTCCTTTTGGTGGTGGCATGCTCTTGGCCTTAATTGGTTGGGCCATGGTTCCGATGTTGTTACTTTGAAAAAATTAGAGTGCTCAAAGCAAGCTTATGCTCTGAATACATTAGCATGGAATAACATGATATGAGTCTAGTCCTATTGTGTTGGCCTTCGGGACCAGAGTAATGATTAATAGTGATTGTCGGGGGCATCCGTATTTCATTGTCAGAGGTGAAATTCTTGGATTAATGAAAGACAAACCACTGCGAAAGCATTTGCCAAGGATGTTTTCATTAATAAAGAACGAAACTTAGGGGCTCGAAGACGATCATATACCGTCGTAGTCTCAACCATAAATGATGCCGACCAGGGATTGGCAGATGTTTCTCTAAGCACTCCGCCAACACCTTTTGAGAAATCAGAGTGTTTGGGTTCTGGGGGGAGTATGGTCGCAAGGCTGAAACTTAAAGGAATTGATGGAAGGGCACCACCAGGAGTGGAGCCCGCGGCTTAATTTGACTCAACACGAGAAAACTTACTAGGTCCAAACATAGTAAGGATTGACAGATTGAGAGCACTTTCGTGATTCTATGGGTGGTGGTGCATGGCCATTCTTAGTTGGTGGAGCGATTTGTCTGGTTAACTCCGATAACGAACGAGACCTCAACCTGCTAACTAGCTACGCAGAGGTTCCCCTTCGCGGCCAGCTTCTTAGAGGGACTATGGCCGTTTAGGCCATGGGGGTTTGAGGCAATAACAGGTCTGTGATTCCCTTAGATCTTCTGGGCCGCACACACACTACACTGACGCAGTCACTGGATTTTTCTCCTTGGTTCGAGAGGATCAAGAAATCTTCTCAAATTGCATTGTGATGGGGATAGACCATTGCAGTTATTGGTCTTCAACGAGGAATTCCTAGTAAGCGTGTGTCATCAGCTCGTGTTGACTATGTCCCTGCTCTTTGTACACACCGCCCATGGCTCCTACCGATTGAATGATCTGGTGAAGTGTTCGGATCGTGTCAATGAGGGTGGTTCGCTGCCGATGATGTCGTGAGAAGTTCACTGAACCTTATCATTTAGAGGAAGGAGAAGTCATAACAAGGTTATCGTAGGTGAACCTGCAGTAGGATCATTGTCAGTAGGGACTGGTGAATCTTTTCTCGGGTTCGGTAGGTGAGGTCAGCAATCCATTCTCGTGGATGGGTCACATAGTGTGTCTCGAGGAGAGTTGATGCCACGTTTTCGGGTGCCCTAGGTGTGGCTTGTTGTGACTGAACCTTCTCCCACAGAGCTCCCATCAGTTGGCTATCACATATGGATTGTGCTTGTTGATCATGCTTTGTTGTTGTTGCATACCTGTCGGTTGGTTTGTGTTTTGATGAGGTAGTGCGTCACTTCTTTTGGAGGGTTGATCGTGGCATTTCCAGCTCGGCTTGTGCTTTTTGCAAGCATCGGTTGTTGTCCTTTGCCTCCTTCCATATTCCAAATTTGTTAACGGGTGTTCATCAATCATTGCTAGGGGGGAGGGTGCTTGTCATTTTGTGTTGTGCACCCCCTCTCCGATGGAGAGCGCGGGAGAGGATTTGGTTTGATGATGGGAAAAACGTTGCAGGGATCCCTTGCTACATCGTGGGAGCATTGCCTCACCATTCTTCATCGCAGGATGGATGCTCGGTGCGGCGCGAGAAGTCCCTTCATTAGTTTGATTCTATGTTTTATTTTTCCTTGGTTATGAGAGCTTTTCCATTGGTGTAACACACCCACTACGGCATAATAAATTTTCGTTTTTCCTCAAGGGACAGAATCCTTGAAGTCCTATGGGGGCCTAGCGCAGACTAGTTCTTCCCTGTTCACCTCCTTGTGATTGTGGGTTAGGACCACAGGCCAAACAAACCAGGTGCCTTTTCGTGTTTCGTGACTCAACGATACAAGTGAGTCCAATCTTAAAGGTAGAATGGTGAGGGGGGCTCCGGAATGAAACCTTGGCCGTAGATCTGGGCGCGCAGATTCTGGCTGTCCAGATCTGTTAATGTTTTATGCTGATATTATAGTTCTTTGCATTTCATAAGATAATAGCATAATATGAACAAGATCACTGAGAAATACACATCCACAATAGACACAACAT
>SNQJ01S0272668.1:0-11608 GCA_010110895.2 Picea sitchensis
AGAGGCCTGTGAACATTGCTATCTGAATCAAGTGCTATTTCTTTTCAAGTGCTATTTCTGTTGCTATTTCGTATATCATTTCTGTGTATTGTGAAGATTATGCTGGATATTTCACTGTTATTCTGTTATTTCTAGCATTTCGTGTCCGTTCTGCATATTTTATATATCTGGTATCTTGCATGTTAACTACCCCTCTGTACTCTGCCTCGACTGAAGATAGATAAATGGAAACTTGCTTCTTGCTCAACCAATAGATAGGCTCAGAACCAAGACTGAGTGAGTAACCATATGTGGACTTGCAATCAGTGCTATCACCAGCCTAGTCATAATTAGTAAACCTGATGAGATCTAATGTAGAGTATGTTGCATAATGAATCCCAAAGGTGATGGTGCCTTGTACGTATCGAAGGATATGATTTGCAACCTTCGAATGTAACTCATGCGGCTCCTGCATGAACCTAGAAACTACACCAACTGCATAGGAGAGGTCTAGTATGGAGTGTGTGAGATACACCAAGCTCCCCACTAGCTGTCTGTATAGTGCACTGTCAACCAATGGAGTGTCCCTGCCATCCGCAAATTTAACTCCTGATAGGAAAGAAGTCGGATCAGAATTGCAATCTGTCATGTGAAATCTCTCAAGGACATCTCGTGCATACTTGGCCTAAGAAATTTTGATTCCTGATGCATCATGACTGATGTTGAGTCCAAGGAAGAAGTGAATCAGACCCATGTACATCATAAAAAACTTGTCATGTAGAATCCTCTTGACTACAACAATTGTTGAAGTCAAGCAAGCGATGATCAACAAATCATCAACATACAAAACTAAGAGTAGAAGTGAATCAAACATCCTGAGCATGTAGATATTTGGGTCTAATTTACAATGTACAAAGTTCTATGAAAACATGTAGGAGTCCATCTTGGCATATCATTCCCTCAGAGCCTACTTGAGGCCATAAAGGGACTTCTTCAGTCGGCAGAACAAAGATGAGTCCTACATAAATCCCTAGGGTTGATCCATATATATCTCCTCAGAGAGATCACCATGAAGAAAGTCATTCTTCACATCCATCTGATGGACTTCCCATCCCTTGGCTACCACAATGGAAAGTGCCAATCATACGGAATCCATCTTCTCTACTGGAGAGAAGTTCCCATCATAGTCAATGCCATGCACCTGATGAAAGCCTTTACAAACAAGCCTAACTTTGTATTTGCTAATCTATCCATATGGTACACTCTTGTTCCTATAGACCCATCTGCATCTGAAAAGTTTCCTCCCAGAAGGAAGGGGAAATAGATCCCAAGTCAGATTCTCGAGGAGGGAGCTGTACTCCTCCTGCATGTCGGATTCCCAAAAGGGATTTCTAGTAGCCTCGCCATAAGACTGTGGATTTGAAGACTGAACCAAGAAAATATGTCTGGAGGGAAATGGTTCAGTGGTAGTGAGTGCAAAAGGAGGCACCTCGAAATCAGATTGATTCCTCCTAGTATCAGTTGGATCACCAACAAGATCCCCTGCATCCTGAAGAGTAGTTTGTGCCTACTTGGGCCTCTGCTCTAGCTTTGCATCTACATCTAGATGCTATGAATCTGCATATGACTGTACTGACTCTGTATCTGAATCATTTGAGTCCTATGAATCAGAACTCTCATATGAAGAAGAGTCGACATGTGCATGCTCATCATCTCAGATAGGATCAAGAATGAAGGTGTCTGCATGTGGTTGCTGAGGTACAGGTGAGACACTTTCCTTGAATTGGACACTTCGCTCAATGATGAGCTGGTCTAAGGAAAGATCAATAAGTCTATATCCCTTCACACCATCGGGGTATCCAACAAAAATACACTCAGTTCTCTATGGATCAAGTGCCCTCCTCTTTTCAGAGGGAATCCAGGCCCATGCACGTGAACCAAAAATATGAAAGTGGGTCAATTCCGGTTTGAAGCCACTCCAAGCCTCATAGGGGGTCTTATCTTTGACATTTCTATGGGGATATTTGATTTGGATGTATGTTTCACAATTAAGTTCTTCGGCCCATAGTTTATGTGGTAGTGACTTTGCATGCAACATGCAAGGTGCCATCTCTTTTAGAGATCTGTTTTTCTGCTCAACAACTCCGTTTTGCTATAGAGTATAGGGAACTATGTGCTTCAACTAAATCCATACACCACGACAAATATTATGGATCTCATTATTTACATACTCTCCCCCATTATCAGTTCAGAGGAATTTGATTTTCTTTCTGGACTGTGTCTCAACTAGGGCTTTGAAATCTTCGAGGTGATGAAAGAACTCAGATTTTTTCCTGAGAAAATAAATCCATGTGAAACATGTGAAATCATCAACAAAAATGAGAAAAAACCTCACTTTTCTGATAGATGGATGTGGAAAAGGACCCATGAGGTCACTGTGGATCAGATCTAAAGGCACAGAAGCTCTCTGAGACTTTCCTTTGTCGAATTTCTCTTGAGGGTGTTTTCCAAGAACACATCCCTCACGTACTCCCTTGGAGAAATGGATGTCTAGTAGATCATCAACCAATATTTGTTTGCTAAGATGTTGCATATATCTCAAATTCAAATTTACAAACCTTTCATGCCATATCCTACTACTTTCATCAACATGGGTAATAAATAAAGAAGAATCTGGTTCAATAAATTTAGAAAATGTATACAATCTAGATTGATGATTTACCTCACTGGTAGAAACCCTGGAATTGGTTTGCATGTCATAGATGTCCACTACATTTGGTGTGAATTTGAATTTATTTATGGTGCCAGAATTCATCATCTAATACACAGAGAGAAGGTTGACGAAAAGATTAGGAATGTGCAACACATTCTCGAAGCTTCCGTTGGTGAGTTCGATCCTTCCTTTGCTGGTGACTTTGACTAGAGAGTTGTCCCCCATAAAAATAGGAGGACCTTTGCATGCATAGAATGAAGAATAGACTTCTTTTGTGGAAGCCATGTGATGTGATGCTCCTGAATCTACGATCCAAGCATTGGGAGAGGAGTTGATGGAAATCAAGTCATGGCTAGAATTGCCTTTCTTGGGATTCTGATAATTTGGCTTCTTATTCTTGGCACCCTCGGGGATGCAATATCCAAGGTTTTTTTTTCTGAAGTATTTGAGTCACTAGATCTATTTGTTTTTGCATGCATGTGGATTCTATATGGAATCCTTTGTGACAGTACGTGCATTTCTCCCCTTTTCTTCCCTTTCCCACTTTGGATCCGGAGGCATTGGTGAAGGGTTTTGTGTACCCTTCCTTCTTCGGATGTGCATGAGCTTTCCTTTTGTCTTTATCTTTAGATTTATGATATTGATGGATGCCATCTTTCACAGTAAGTGCATGTGCCTTTGGGCCTTTGATTTTTCTCATGTTTATGAGCTTAATTTTTTCTTATGTCAGGTATTTGATAAAGTCCTCAAGAGAAGGCATCTTCCAGGTGGCTCTTGTTGGTCCTAAGTTCTGCACCTAAATTCTAAAGGGAAAATATAGGCCAACTCAAGTTTGTAATGATTGTTTTTTTACAAGTAGGTTTTGTTGGTAAAATTAAGGACATGTTTTCAAAGATGGTGCACTGGTAGGACATGCCAAACAGTATAAAAGTAGGTTCTCTTTTGCTAATGGTGTTAGCACTAGAAATCACCCTCAGATTGCATAGAAGGTAAGCCCAGTACCCATCAGTTTATACAGTAAATGTAAATGAGTTTTATGTGATCAAATGGAGAGGAATTAATGATAATAAGGTTCTAACTCATAAATCTGGACTAGCATGCATAAGCAATTGAGGTCTGGAATAAAATTTAGTCAGTAAGTTGGAGTAAGGGTGAATAGAGGGAAGACTTTGGTGAGGAGAGTGTAGAGGTATGCCGTGGACATTAGGTATTCCAACAACCTAAGGAGGAAAAACTTAAATTAAAGATCCTCTTGAATTCAAATCTCAAAGAAACTGAAAGAAATTATAACAACACTATAATCAAACATTCATCATAATACAATCACAAAAATCCATGTGAATTAGTCAATCATGAACTCTCTCATTATGAGAGGAAAATAATATGGAGTAAGAAAGATGACTTAGATTAACCAAGATGTCTCAAAAATAAATACATAACCAGAGAACCAGTGTTCTTCCTCAAAATCTTACAATAGAAGGGAGCCTAGCTCAACCATTCGACCTTTAACAAAATATCAGAACTAACTACTTATACTTAGAACTACTGCAACCACCAAGAGTGTGATCAGACCATTGCATTGAAATTTTTTAGTTGGTCCCTACTCTGTAAGACTTTGCAAGCCTTCTTACATTAGATGCAAGCCTGACCTAGTGCAGGCTCTGCAAGAAAATCCATCCACCAGGGAGCTTTGGATTGACAATCGCCCCCCACGACCCTTCTCTCCACGCATTCCATTTATGGGGTGAGACGAGGTCTCAACCACCACCCTCATTTCCATTAACTACCTTCATTGGGATCAAGACGAGGCCTGACACCCATGAATGTTCCATGTGGTTCTCACAACTTCTTCGAGTTAATCCTGATGCCTTGAGGCCAAGCATATCTTATCTGTGACCAAATACAAGTGCTTTCAGCCTTTGGCACAAATAATCTCCAACGCCCCATATTTAATGTGACCTAGGGCCATGATCCTACACAATTGCATAATTGCGGGCACTACCAAGGGTGGTCTGAAAGAAAACCGCTTTTGTCCTAGCAATTCACCATGAACCGCCACGCGTCCCTTTCCAAAAACCATGGTTTCGATTGCAACCCACCCTTGAGATTTTAAAACGTGCACACCTTCCAACCCCGCAATTTGGCATGATTGTTGATCTTGCGATCTAATATTAGGCCCTCTGATCAACAACTCATCTCTGGCACTTTTTATATTGATGGATCAGATCTTCCCCTTTAAAACAACGACCGAAATTTTCTTCACAGATTGGCCTTCGGGAATTTCAATTTTCAAACTCCATTTGTCTTCTACTGCTTTTATCTAGAGCAAAGGATCTTTCAACACATGGCTCCTACTGATCGACGAATCAGATTCTGTTCGGGTACTTTGGGCTTTGGTCCTTCGGGACTTTGCAATGTTTCTCATTTTAAAACTCCTGAAGTAAAGCTCCTAGAGTGATAGATCTGATGACACGTGGCTCTTGCTGATCAATGACTCAGATCTATTTTGGACCTTCGGGACTTCAGGATTTCGGCCACTTTGGCATCTTCGACAAATTTTGCGCTTTGGCGGCTTCGACTCTTTGGGTCTTCGGGATTTCTAAGAATTTCTCATTTCAAATCTTTCGAAGCTCATTTACCCAAAGTCTTGGACTGTCTGCCACCTGACCCCTTTAAGATCAATGATTCATCCTCACTTCGGGGCCTTTTTCTCTGGTGCTATACTTCACGCAAGTTGGCACTCCTGAATGCCTGTGAGATGCTAATATGGACTGTTCTTGGAATCTTCACCATTGAAAGATTAAAAATGCCTGATTCTTTTGATTCAATCTCAAAACAAACTGCTAAGAAAGCTGCGCTTTGTGTTCATGGTTGCGACATGCACGATTAAGGATTTGGATGATTGGCTGTGAGATGAGAAAACAGGGAGACCCATGACTAAAACACAAGATGCAAGTGCTCACCCTTAGAGAAAATAGAGGGGATTGGGGCCAATATTTGACTCAGGTAATATATTTAAGGAAAACTAGGGCACACAAATGAACAAGGGAAAATAGAGAATGATTTACAAGCTAAAGGGGGGGAAACTTAATATTTGGTCTGCGAAAAGGATAGAGACGGGGCAAGACTATAGACTCAGGTATAGTGACACATACCTATGGCCCTTGACAACCCTATGTGATAAAAAATGGTATGGGTATTAAATGACAATTGAGGGTATGAAAAGACAAACACAGACAACAACAACAAGGAATGCAATGAATCACTTGCTGTGTGAAAACTAAGACTGAAAATAATATCTCAAGAATTAGACAAACATCTAGATGAAAATCATTCAACATGTTGCAAAATAGTGGATCTGTAACTGAACAATAAATGTATAATAGGTTGCATAATCAACAAAATATAAACTAAAACAATAGCTGAAAGAATAAGGAAATGTACATTGCACACATCACAATATTTGCATTCAAGATAAGAATCAACACATAAAGATTTGAGTAAGAAACACAATTGTCATCAACATATATTCACTAGGTAGAAAACTTTACAATTAGCTGAGAAGGTCCAATTCTTCTGCTACTTCTACTTTCCTTCCAGAACTCCCCCACCCTCAAAACATACAAAGACTGCATATTTAACATAGTTTGATAGGTTCTCGTCCATATGGGATTGAGACCTAACTCGAGATAACTGTTTGCAAAAAAAACTATTAATTTAACTAAAACATTGCATGGAGTACAACATGTATGCTTCCCAATGGACTTAATCAACATATTGGTTCTTATCACATAGATAATACCACTTACTAATTTAATCTAAAATGATTCTGGAATTGATTAACTAAAAACTGCTACTGTCTCTGAGACTGAACTGATGCATGTGCTGGATGAACTGTAATTGGAAGAAAAACTAGGAGTGACAGAACATAGTTCTGTATCGAGTCATGACATGCATGTGAGCTGTTTGATGCTTCCAGAGGGTAATTGGATGTATGGGTAGATATCCACTTGATCTGCCTCTTCATTGAATTTCTAGAGAGATATGTAACTGAGACCGAGACATAACCCTCTGTCTGTGTCTGAGCTCTCGGTCGTTAAGTGGACTTCATTTCAACTCCTTGGCTGCCATCTGTACTTTTAATAAGCTTTGTTGGAAAGGTCGTCTACCCAACGGTCGTGGAAGGAGACATGGAGTCAAGCGTCCAATATGGGATGATATGAGTGGATGTGGATTACGTGGAGGTGATAGGTGATATGGAGAGTAGTCAGGGGAACAGGTGGAGAAATTTGAGCTATAGAGAGAGTGTGAGTGGAGGTGAGTGGAGGTGATGCGGTGACCTGATGTCATATAAGCACATGATTGCAGAAGTTGTCGAGGGTTTTTTGGGTCCACACTGCTCCGACCCCCGCAATCCCCCACGAGTTGCCACGTATCTTTCCAACAATACCATGGTTTTGATTGTGGGACTGCTCAAGGATGTTAACGTTCGGGCATTTTCCATCCCCACAATGAAGTGTGGCCATTGATCTTGTCGCAATCTATGATCTAGGTGGCCCTGCTACTTTAGCGCCCCTACTATATTTCTATCCGTCTTCCATATTAGAACTCCTCTATTTGATTTAGCGATGGTGCCAATTTATATGCAAAGTTTGTATAAGTCCCGGAGAAGTACAGGGCCAGAGTGACGTGGCAGTCTCTTGGTACTTCGACTGATATTCCTTTCTTACCTCCTGCAAAGATCAACGATTCTTTTTGATTTGAGATAAACAGTCCACAATTACTTCGGGATTTTGAGCTTCAAGCCTTTTCAATGCATAATCTTTGCAATCCTCCTGAGTGTCGTATTTCCAAAGTGAGAGATCTACCTTCACGCGGTCTCTGGATTTGAACGACCAAGATTCACTTCAAGATTTTGGGCTTTAGGAGTTTTCTTCTCCTTGCTGGTGCAATCCTCCGAAGTCTCGTATATCCGAAGTGGGATATTTTCCGCGATGTTTCCTCGTTGATGGATGACTGAGATTCACTTTGGGACTTCGTGTAATTCTTTTTCTAGTGCTTTGGAAACCTTCCGGAGTGCTAAGTATCTGAAGTGAAATATCTTCCTCCACATATCCTTGTTGATGGATGGTATAGATTCACTTCGGGATTTCAGGCTTCGAGATTTTTCAATGCATAGTTCTTACAATCCTATGAAGTGTAGTATCTCCAAAGTGAAAGATCTACCTCCACGTGTCCTTGTTGATGGACGATCCAAATTCACTTCGAGACTTTGGGTAATTCAGGAGTCCTTTACTCGCTTAACTTCTGCTTGTTTCCTCCTGGAGTATGAGATGGCTTGACATGTGTCCCTTTCTTTAAGATCAATGGCCACAAGTGATTGTGGAGACTCAACTCGCTCACTCTTTAATTTTATTCCCAATCCATGCAATGAGAAGATGCTCGTTCATAGCAGGATCAATATGCACTATTGATATGTTGATCTAGAAAGATCAATGATCCTGAGCGATTATGGGCTCACAACTTGCAGAAACTTTAATTTTCTTCCCGATCCCTACAATGAATCCCCACCATCAATATCTCTCCAATGAAATCTAATGGCTGTGACTTAATATTTGCTTAATCTGACGACTGTAAATTGAACCCGTTTGTTTGCTTGTATTTCAAGCCTGACATGGCCTGATCTGATTCGCTGTCAAATATATGGGAGCTTACTGATCTTTCAAAATATTTTTCGAACCTGGCCGTCTCCTACGCACAAAAAAAGAGTTGGTGGACCCGCATCTTTCCATTAGTGGCAAAATGATGACATGCATTTGAAACCCAAACCAAAACATGTGATCCTTTTTCAAGAAAGAAAACAAAATGGTGCAAAGTAGGCAACGACAGATAGGGTCATGATGCTGAATGAATAAAAAATGGAGTATAAGCTAAGAAAGCAACCACAAGAGTTAGAATTGATGGATGGATAGGGTAAAGGAGGGAAAAGGGCAGGGGTGCAGACCTAGGTTACAACATTGGCTCCAAATCAGAATAGCTCGTCCCCGTGAGATGTTGAGAACTGTAGATCACTGCCTTAGGATCAGATAATTTTCTCTTATATTCCATCACTTACCTCTATTTCTGACTGCCATCCCTATGTATCTGCTACTATCCCTCAACCATGCATCTTATTGAACTAAAAACTGCAACTCCACCCCAGTGCATTTGTTGGGCTATGGAGTCTTTTATTCACAGACAACTACCTAATCAAAATAAAAAACAAAAGGAAAGCATCGATGGTACAAGAGGGACCTTCTCTCATCCTTAAACAAAATATTGTTTCAGGAAGCACCCATTTACTGGGCCTCCAAAGATCTCTGCATCATCTAGGTTGTGTAAGATAAATGTATTATTGTATAGAGCTTCAACCACCTTAAAAGGGCCAAACCATACATTGTCAAATTTACCTTGCTTGGACTTGTCATCCCTTCTGGCATCCCACCTCAAGACAAGGTCACCTTTCTGAAAAATCTCCTTCTTGGTTTTCTTATCAAAGGCTGATTTGATATTGCTCTAGTATGCTTCTATCCTCTAATCCAATGCTTCTCTTCTTTGTTGAACTTCTATAATCTTGAAGATTCTCCTTTGGATGTCATTGGGCTCTTCAATGTATTCTTGTAAGAACTTTAGGACTGGTATACCAAGTTGATTGGGAAAAACAACGTCTATGCCATAAACAAGCTGAAATGGTGAGGTTGCCAAAGATCTATTGGTGCTGATTCGGTCAACCCACAAAGCATACTTGAGTTTAGAGTCCCAGGATTTCTTGTTTTCAGTCAACAAATTCTTGATAATCCTGATGAGAGTTTTATTTGATGATCCTTCCAGGCCATTTCCCTGAGGGTAATAGGGTGTGGAATATGTCAAGGAAATGTTATGAATGCCACATAAGTCAATCATGGATTTGGACTTGAATTCTTGGGGATTCTCTATTACTAGCTTGCCGGGGCAACCAAATCTAGAAAAAATATTAGTTTCCAAGAAATTCATCATCACCTTGTCAGTGGCATTCCTAGTGGGCACAACCTCAATCCACTTGGTGGAGTAATCGGTGGCAGTGAGGATCCACTGGAGGGTGGATTCATCTCTCCTATGAAGTCTAACCCCCATTTTTGAAATGCACCACTGGTAGTGATAGGTTTTAGGGGTAGTGATAGTAACTTTTGTTTTCCTGCAAATATTTGACACTCATTGCAGGCCTTGACAGTAGAAAATACATCAGAGAAAAGGGTGGGCCAGTAGTACCCTACCCTTAGGATCTTGAGAGCCGTGGCATTCCAATGTTGGTGCCCTCCACATACTCCTTTGTGCATTTCTATTGTGACTTGTTTGGCTTCATTTTCATTAAGGCATTTTAACAGGATGCCAACAAGATCGGTCCAATATAATCTCTGGTTTGAAATGAAGAATTTGATAGACTTCAACTTGAGAGAATCAACCTTTGTCTTCTTCACATCTGGTGGACATTCAAAATGATGTAGAAAATAAATGATGTTTTTATACCAAGGTGAAGAGGATTATTTTTCAAATACCTGTAAATTGTCTTGTCTAGGCTGTATGATGGGTGCGTCTGATTGGGTGAATATTTGATGCAATTATAACATCTTATAGTTTGATTGACAAAAAATTGGCAAGCCCTTGTCCCTTGATCAACTTGGTGGGTTTTATGTGTAGGTCATACTCCAATAGTTTGACAATACACTTCCCTCTTTTTCCCTCACTGTCTAGTTGGACCAAAATCTCTTTGACACTGCTACTAGGAACAAAGGTTGTTATGCTAGACTGTAACACATAAAACCTGAAGGCTTTGAGTGCTTTGACAAATTCATAAGCCTATTTATATAATATATTATACTTCATCTCAACATCTCAGAGGGATCTGCTGAAAAAGGCTATGGGTTGTTCATTCCCTTCTTCATTTTTCTGTAGTAGCACAACAACAATGGTCTCCTCCGAGGCAAATGAGAAGATGCAAAAAACTTTGGTATAGTAAGGGATGGATAATACAGGGGCTTCAAATAGAGCCTGTTTGATCCTTTGGAATGGTGAATTTTCCTCTAGTGACCATTTTATCACAACATATTTATTCAACATGTTAGTGATAGGCTTCAGAATTTCAGCAAAATTTGGCACAAAACGTCTGAGGAAGTTTATCTTACCAATAAAAGACTGTATAGCCTTTTTATTTCTGGGGATCTCAATCTCTTGAATGGAACAAACCCTCTTTGGATCAAATTTTATACCTCTTTATGATATGATGTGGCCCAAGAGATTTACTTATGACATGGAAAAGTGGGACTTCCTAGGATTCAAAGATATTTTATATCTCCTACATTTCTTGAAAACCTTCTCCAAATGCTGCAAATGTTCGTCATCAGACTGCTAGAAAATGGTTATGTCATCCAAGTATATAACCATAAATCTATCCTTTTCCCCCATGAAGTCTATGTCCATGGCTCTCTGAAAAGTGGCCCCTGTGTTCATCAGCCCAAAGGGAATCTTGTCATACATGAAGGTTCCCCATGGGGTGGTGAATGTTGGTTTTTATTTATCTTCTTCACACACTGCTATTTGGTTATAACCAAAGTATCCATCTAACAAGGAAATTCTATGTGCACCTACCACCCTCTGTAAAATATGATCCATCTTGGGGAGGGGGTAATTTTCCTTCAGAGAACACTTGTTGAGATTTCTGAAATCAACACACAAGCGTATCTCCCCATTTTTTTTCCTTACAGGTACTAAGTGTTGGATTACTGAGAGGGGGGGTGAATCAGTAATAACGCAATTATGATCCTTTTTCTTCAAATGTTATATCAATGTAGAATTATTATCCAATAATGAGCAGTAATAAATAAACAATCACACACATGC
>SNQJ01S0272669.1:0-11608 GCA_010110895.2 Picea sitchensis
AGAAGTGGGTTAACCCTAAAATAAGGAAAGTGGGTTAAGATGGTTAAAAGGTAACCCCTTGAGGAAGCTACATGAAAGTATAAATAAGAGGCAAGACTCTCTTATTTTAATCACACTTGAGCATATTTAATATCTACAAGTGACTGAGGTAACCAAAGGATATCTAAGCTGAATTTCAAAGGGATGGTGAAGTAAAGAAGGCCGAAATGCAAGGGAGGATAAATTCTTTTGATGATGCTTTCTAAGGTATGTTATTAATAGGTCATATCACCATTTTCTCAATAATGTTTTTTCTTGAATGATTCATACTGTAAAATTGGGAGGTCGTTGAGGAAACATATCCAAGTAGCCTTGATAAAAATTCCATCTTGTGGGTCGTTGTATTTTTGGAGTTACACTCCGTGGAAAATAGGGTTTGTGGTTAGTCCTAAAACTAGTCTAAAACAAGTGTTTCGGGTAAAAAAGTCATAAATTATTCATAACAGATCCAAATTTGTAAGACCAAATGTATTAGTTAGAATACATTCTATAGTATTCTTTGTACCATTTTCATATCCATATAACAAATATTACGTGCGGGGAACACTCTAAAAGTTCTCTCTCCAGAATAAGCTAGAATTCAACAAGGTATGTCATTTTTTCTATAACTCATTTTATGAGAGGTTCCAAGTAGTGAAATCTATAGGAATTGCATAAAAGACACCGAATAATATTGTGTACCATTTTTAGATCTTTATTCATTACAGGTACATAGTTATGATTATTGTAAGTTAGGGTTGTTGACTAATCCAAAATTAGTCATGTGAGACTAAAGTAAAGCTTGATGAAAAGGGTAGTCTCTTGTTGTTAAAGTTAAGGACGGTTTGCGGGTATGTGATCATATACACCAGGTCTATTACAGAGTTACAAATCAGATTTGGATGATGGAATTTATGAGGGCTTTTGGTTGAGGTACAGGTTGGGTACATGGTTGAGACAAGTAGTTGATGAGTTTGCACATACATGAGGTGTATAGTTTATCACGTTAATACATATTGATGAGTCATAGTTGATGAGTATTTGATGCATGATTGGTACATACTTGGTACATGGTTGGAGGCACTTGTTAGTATTATTGTTGACACATCGTTTATGGATGATGTAGCATACTTGTCTTGGTATATTATTAGAAGCACATATTGATCTTGGTGATGATTATGAGTTGTGTTATTCTTGTTTGATGCACATATTTGAGAGTTGTCTTGGTGATTGATCTTGGTGAGTAGATCTGATTTGATTGATAATATTGATGAGACAAGTTGTTTTGATAGGTTGTTTAGATAGGTTGTTGTGACAGGTTATTTATACAGGTTTGGTGCATGGTTGATGCACTTGTTCATGGTACATGTTGATGTATAGGTTGGTGCATGGTTGATGCACTTGTTTATGGTACAGGTTGGTTTAGGTTATTGGTATAGTTTGTTTGGTGCAGGTTGATTGGTACAGATTTACAGCAGTATATCTCACAGTGATAGTGTGACGGTGGTTCCATCATTCTACTTATATGTTAGGGTGGTTGTACGGGGCAAGGACAGGTGGTTGTAGTTGAATAACATAGGGGATTGTAGCCGAATTCTTGTTGTAGCCAGAGAATTGGGGAGTTGGAGCTTCCCTGAGGTTATAGCCTGAGAACATAGGGGGTTGTAGCCTCTTTTTGGTTGCATCCAAAGAATTTGGGAGTTGGAGCTTCCCTCGGGTTGTATCCTGAGAAACTAGGGGGTTGTAGCCTCCTTTTGGATGTAGCCATAGAATTGGGGAGTTGGAGCTTCCCTCTGGTTGTGCCTCTAATGAATGTAATTCTTAAAGACATATAAGAAAAATAATTATGTGGTTTTCTCCCACTCTGGGTTTCCATGTAAAAACACTGGTGTACTATGTATGTGTATAATTGTTCATTTGTTCATTGTTTATTTACTTGGGAATTATTAGATGATAATACTACATTGATATAACACTTGCATTATATGGTTAAAAAGGATTAAATTGTTCTATTACATATTTACCCCCCCTCTCAGTAATCCAACAATTGGTATCAGAGCAGGTTCCTTCATAAATTAGTTTAACCACTGAAAGGTATATCATGGAGAGCAACAACATGTATAAAAATGGAATACCACAGTTTGATGGAAAGAAGTATTCATGTTGGAGAAAAAGGATGAAAACATATCTACATGCACATGGATTTGAAATTTGGAAATTACTTGTAGATGGATACAAAGAACCAGTAGTTTCGTCGACAAATGAAAGAGCAATAAAAATCAGGAAAAATAATTCCAAAGCCACAAATGCACTTCTGAATGGTCTTTGTGAATCATTATACACCAAAGTTATACATTTTAAATCCACTAAATAGATTTGGGACAAGCTTCAAAATATTTATGAAGGAGGTTCATAAGTCAAAGAGGTAGAACTTCAAACTTGCAGAGGTCAGTTTGAACAACTAAAGATGAAGGAAGATGAGAATATTGCAGCTTACTTCTTACGAGTTGATGAAATAGTAAATGCAATCATATGATTGGGAGAAGAAATTAAAGAATCTGTAATTGTTCAAAAGGCACTAAGATCTCTTCCTATGAGATTTGATCCTAAGATATCAGCACTAGAAGAAAGAGAAGATCTAAACCCAATAAGAATGAATGAACTACATTGAATCTTCATAGCATATGAAATGAGAATTGAACAGGAAAATCCAGATATAAAAGAAGAAACTTTCAAAGCATCCAAAATGACAAAGAAAAGGGGAAAGCGAAAAGAAAAATAACATAGGATCAATAGTGACATATCAGAAGATGATGAAGAAATGGTCAACTTTGTTACAAGATTGATCTAGGGAACCAATGACAGATATAAAGGTAAGTTCCCATTGATTTGTTTTAATTGTCATGGTATTGGTCATTTTCCTAACAAATTTCCTCATAAGAAAAATAAGAGGAATGATGAAGATTACTCAAATAGAAAACAAACATATAAATACAAAAGAACCATAAAGAAATCTTTCAAGAAAAACTTATGCACCAAAGAAGACATCTCCTCATCAGATGAAGATTAAGACAATGATAGTGAGACAAAAAGAGTTATATTCATATAAGTAGAAGACTCTGATAAAGAATACACCGAAGAAGAATATGAAGAGGCAGAAGTTGACTACTGAGAAGAATTGTTGTGTGCCATAGAAGTTATAAGAAGAGAAAAAAAGGAAAAAAAGAAACTACAAGCAGAACTAGACAAGAAAGAAGACACTCAGGAACTAGAACAAATGATCACAAATTTGAAGGTTCAAATAGAAAAAGATAAAAGAATTGAAGAAGCACTCAAAGAACAACTAGAAGAAAGAGACGGGATTATTGGAAATTTGGAAGAAGAGATTGTCACATTGAGAAAGGATCTTCAACAGAAAAATATGCAGAACAACTCAGAAGTTTTGGATGACATTATCAGCAATGAAAAGCCTCATCATGAAAAGTCCTGACTTGGATACAATCAGACATAAAAGGAATCAAGCTCCAAAACAAAATAACAAGAAACATATCCAAAAAGCTATGCAGAAACAATCAAAGGGGAAATGAAGACAAACAAGGAATATTACAGGGATACTCCTCCACCAAGAAGACTTATATTTCAGAATCAATGATCGATAGAAATAGATAGGCTTCAGGAAGAAGAAGGATTCGTAAGAGTAACTTCTTTCAGAAGATCTTCAACTCCCAGGTATCAAACTATAATTTTTGGTTTATGTTATGCATGCAATAATTTTGGACATAAAGTTGTGAATTGAAGAGCTAACAGCGGGAACATAAACAACTTTGAAAGTCATACAGAAAAGGATTATCCAAGAAGGCCCAGTTAAACACAGAGAATAAGTTACAACATGTTTGAATCATTGAGCACTAAAGTGGAATTCTACAAGTGTAACAACTTTGGACACATGGCCGAAGATTGTAGAATGAAATTCCCTCCTAGAGAACCACAACATAACAACAACAGTCACAGACAAGAACCTCAAAAGAGGACATGGGTAAGAAAGAAGAATTGGTATAGCAATGAAGAATGCACACTCGCTCTAAGAGATAAGAAGAAGAAATGTGGTTGGTATGTTGACAATGGCTGTTCAAAACAAATGACATGTGATAAAGACATGTTTCTTACATTAATAAAGGAAAGAGATGGATCGGTCTCCTTCGGAAATGATGATTCAACAAAAATCATTGGAAAAGGAACATTCAGAATTGGAAACGAGAATATCAGGGAAGAAAATATTCTACTACTAGAATATATGAAACATAATATTCTAAGTGTAATTCAAATGTGTGACCAAGGTCATAAAATTACTTTCTATTCATAGAAGTGCGAGATAAGAAAAAAAAATTTGGGAAAATTGATTGCAACAACTACAAGAACTTGAAGCAACATATATGTACTAAGTGAAATTGGAAATTAAAATTGTTGTCTAGGAAATGAATATGAAGGTTGGCTATGGCACAGAAGAATGGGTCACATACACTTTGACAACCTTATCAAAGTCAGCAAAAAGGAAGTCATTAGAGAAATGCGTTAGATCACGAAACCAACCAACAATTTATGAAAACATTGTCAACAAGGAAAGAAAACAAAGACCAGGTTCAAATCAAAGGAATACTCAACGACAAGACCACTAGAAAGTGTGCATACTGATCTAGTTGGAATAACTATAACAAAGTGTTTAAAAAGTGAGAAATATTTTATGTTATTAGTTCATGATTATACAAGAATGACTGCAGTTTTCTTTCTCAGGAATAAGTCAGAAGCTTTTGAAACCTTCAAGGTCTACAAGGAAATGGTGGAAAATGAAATGGATTCAAAAATCAAATGTTTGAGATATGATAATGGAGGAGAGTTCACTTCAAAGGAATTTATGGACTACTGCAGTAGACATGGAATAAAAAAGAAATTCTTCATTTCTAGGACACCTCAACAAAATGGAGTTGTTGAAAGAAAGAACATGGCAGTACAGGAAATGGCTCGAACAATGCTAATGGTTTCAAAATTGACATATATGTTTTCGAAACATGCAATGCATACAATATTTCACATTCAAAACAGATTAATGCTCAGAAAAAACACTGACAAAACTCCCTACGAGCTATGGAAAGGAAGACCAACAAATGTGAAGCACTTCAGAGTATTTGGAAGCAAATCCTACATCAAAAGAGAATATGGAAGAATGGGAAAGTTTGAATCTCGTGTGGAAAATGAGCACTTGTTGGTTACTCAAGTACACGAAAAACATACAAATATTACAATCTGAGGTTGAACAAAGTTGTGGAAAGCATCAATGTAACAATTGATGAAATAGGTGGATGATAATTAAAGGAAGAAGAAATGAATCAATGGAACAACTTTATGAAGAAGAAGAAGAAGATGAAGAAGAAGTAGAAGGGGAAGATGAAGAGGATCAGACAGAAATAGAAGAGCAAGTTCAACAAGTGCCTCAAACGACACCTAGCAAACGAGTACAGAAGAATCATCCTTTAGATCATATTATCAAAAACAAAGATGCAGGAGTTGAGACTAGAAGAATAATATATTCGTTAGAACAAATGCACCTAGCACTCTCATCTACGATTGAACCAAACAGTTTTGAAGAGGCCAGTAAGGATGAATTCTGGAATAAGGCCATGGATGAAGAATTGGATCAAATAGAGAAAAATGACACTTGGGAATTGGTTCCAAGACCAAATAATAAGAATTTTATTGGCACAAAGTGGGTATTCATAAATAAATTGAATGAAGACAGACAGGTTACAAGGAACAAATCCAGATTGGTATGTAAAGGATACCCACAGGTTGAAGGAATCGACTTTGAAGAGACATTTTTCCCAGTTGTCAGAATGGATGCAATCTGATTGATTTTAGCTTATGCATGCTCCAACAATATTAAAGTGTATCAGATGGACATGAAATCGACTTTTCTGAATGGGGATCTTGAAGAAGAAATCTACATCAAACAACCAAAAGGATTTCATTTGTCAGAGAAAGCAGATTATGTGTGTAAATTGAAAAAGGCCTTGTATGGTCTAAAACAAGATCGTAGAGCATTGTAATCTAGACTGGATAAATATCTACAATGGGCAGGGTTCAGAAAAAGGAAGTACAAACAAGAACATCTACATCAAGGTAACTCAAGATAGTATTTTATTAATTGAAGTTTATGTTGATGATATTATTTTTGGAAGTATTGATGACAGGTTAAGGTAGATATTTGCAAAGGATATGCATAATGAATTTTAAATTTCATTACTTAGAGAAATATCCTTCTTTCTGGGTCTTCAGATACGTCAAAGCAACCAAGGAATTTTTATTTCTCAAACTAAGTATATTAGAGAAATGCTAAAGAGGTTCGGAATGGAAGATTGCAAACCAGTTATCACTCCTATGCAAACCAGTTGAAAGTTGAGCAAAGATGAAGATTCAAAGTCTACAAACCAGAGGCAATATAGGTCAATTATTGGTATCTTACTATATGTGACAACATCCAGACTAGATGTAATGCAGGAAGTTGGATAGGTGGCATGATTTCAAACAACACCAAAGAAATCACATGTATTAGAAGTGAAGAGGATTTTCAGATATCTCAAAAGAACATAAGAGTTTGGATTATGGTATCTAAAAGGAAAGTATCTATAACTTGTTTCCTACACAAATGTAGATTGGGCAGGTTGCATTGATGACCGATGAAAAAACAATGGAGCAGAGTTCTACTTGGGTGAATGTTTAGTATCAGGGTTAAGCAAGAAACAATGATCAGTATCCTTATCTACAATCTAAGTAGAGTATATTGCAGCAACATCATGTTGTACACAGGTTCCTTGGATGAAACAAAATCTGACAGATATACAGGTTGAGTATGATGAGCCCATTCCAATCTATTGTGATACTACAATCTCCATTAGTATCTAAAAGAACTCTATGATGCACTCCAATACGAAGCACATTCCAATCAAGTGTCACTTTCTACAGGAACATGTTGCAGAGAAGAACATCAGACTTGAGTATGTGGGCACAAAAGAACAAGTGGTAGACATCTTTACAAAACTTCTTCCACAGGAATCCTTTGAGTATCTTCGCCAGAGACTTGGAGTAATTTCTACTCCAAAATTAATGTTTTTGAATGCTTATATTATATGTCTTAGATTTACATGAGGAAACACCATAGAAGGGAAAGTTCAAGTTGGGAGATAGGTTTCAGGAAGAGTTCAGTCAGGGGGAGTATCCCCAAGGACATTTCAGTTAGGGGGAGTAGCCCCGGATCGAAAGATACATTTTCCAATGATGACAAAGGGGGAGAGATTTATCAAATGCAGAGTACAGAGGCATGGTTTCAGGGGAAGCGATGGTCACAGGGGAGCATGAGTGACATGACTTTAGTATTGCATCAGAGTGTTGCCATCAATGCCAAAGGGGGATATTGTTGATTGATTGGGTTGGTTGTCATTGATGCCAACCCTTGAAGAAAGTCTGGTAGCACAATGATTTTGGTAATGGACCCAAGTTTGTTTGATGGATAATGGTATGTGTTTTGATATATGTTCAGGTAATACTATTCTATATGGATAGTACATGTCATGTCATTTCTGGTGGTATGTGGAATGTCACAAAAATCCTCACGGTTAGAGATTTATGGCCATGTGAAGTTGGAGAAACCTCATGAGTCATCTAGAAGCCCCAAAAGGGCAAAGTAGTCAAAGTGGTTGCAAAGAAGAAATTATTTAAATAATAAAATGAAGTGATGAGTGTACTATAAGTAAAAGTGGATACAAAATAAATTATTTAAATAATAAATTTAATGGAGAAATTACTAAGTGGACGAGTGGTTATAAGTGGGTCAACCCTAAAATAAAGAAAGTGTGTTAAGATGGTTAAAAGGTAACCCCTTGAGGAAGCTACATGAAAGTATAAATAAGAGGCAAGGCTCTCTCATTTTAATCGCACTTGAGAATACTGAATATCTACAAGTGACTGAGGTAACCAAATGATATCTAAGCCGAATTTCAGAGGGAAGGTGAAGTAAAGAAGGCTGAAATTCAAGGGAGGATAAATTCTTTTGATGATTCTTTCTAAGGTATGTTATTTATAGGTCATCTCACCATTTTCGCAATAAATTTTTTCTAGAGTGATTCACACCATGAAATTGGGAGGCAATTGAGGAAACATATCCAAGTAGCTGTGATAAAAAATTCATCTTGTGGGTCATTGTATATTTGGAGTTACACTCCGTGGAAAATAGGGTTTGTGGCTAGTCCTGAAACTAGTCTAAAACATGAGTTTCAGGTAAAAACGTCATAACTTATTCATAACATGTCCAAATTCAGTAAGATCAAATGTATTGGTTAGCTTACATTCTACAGTATTTTTTGTACCATTTTCATATCCATACAACAATATTACGTGCAGATAACTCTCTAGAATAAGCAAGAATTCAGCAAGATATGTCATTTTCGCTATAACTCCTTTTCAGAGAGGTTCCAAGTAGTGAAATCTGGAGTAATTTCATAACAGACACTGAATAATATTGTGTACCATTTTTAGATATTTATTCATTACAAGTACATAGTTATGATTATTGCAAGTTAGGGTTGTTGACTAATCCAAAATTAGTCATGTGAGACTAAAATAAAGTTTGATGAAAAGGATAGTCTCTTGTTGTTAAAGTTAAGGAAAGTTTGTAAGTATGTGATCATATACACCAGGTATATTGCAGAGTTACAAATCATATTTGGATGATGAAATTGAAGAGGGCTTTTGGTTGAGGTACATGTTGGGTACATGGTTGAGACAACTAGTTGATGAGTTGACACATACATGAGGTGTATAGTTGATGATGTTGGTACATCTGCATGAGTAGTTGATGCATGATTGGTACATACTTGGTACATGGTTGGAGGCACTTGTTAGTATCATTATTGACACATGGTTTATGGATGATGTAGAATACTTGTCTTGGTATATTACTAGAAGCACATATTGATCTTGGTGATGATTATGAGTTGTTGTGTTATGCTTGGTTGATGAACATATTTGAGAGTTGTCTTGGTGATTGATATTGGTGAGTAGATATGATTTGGTTGATAATATTGATGAGATAGGTTGTTGTGATAGGTTGTTTGGACAGGTTGTTGTGATAGGTTGTTTGGACAGGTTGTTGTGACAGGTTATTTGTATAGGTTTGGTGCATGATTGATGCACGTGTTCATGGTACAGGTTGAGGTACAAGTTGGTGCATGGTTGATGCACTTGTTTATGGTACAGATTGGTTAAGGTTATTGGTATAGGTTGTTTGGTGCAGTTTTATTGGTACATGTTTACAGCAATATGTCTCGCAGTGATAATGTGATAGTGGTTCCATCATTCTACTTATATGCTAGGGAGGTTGGACGAGGCAAGGAAGAGTGGTTGTAGCAACCTTTCGGTTGTAGTCGAAGAACATAGGGGGTTGTAACCTTCTTCTGGTTGTAGCCTAAGAATTGAGGAGTTGGAGCTTCCCTCAAGTTGTATCTTAAGAACATAAGGGGTTGTAGCCTCCTTCTGGTTGTACCCAGAGAATTGGGGAGTTGGAGCTTCCCTCACGTTATATCCTGAGAAACTAGAGGGTTGTAGCCTCCTTCTGTTTATAGCCATAGAATTGGGGAGTTGAAGCTTCCCTCGGGTTGTAGCCTGAGAAACTAGGGGGTTGGATCCTCCTTATAGTTGTAGTTGGAAAACAAAGGAAGTTGGTGCTTCCAATGAATGTAATTCTTAAATACATATAACAAAAAACATTCTGTGGTTTTCTCATACTTTGGGTTTCCACATAAAAACACTGGTGTACTGTGTATGTGTATAATTTCTCATTTGATCATTGTTTGTTTACTCTGCAATTATTGGATGATAATGCTATATTGTTTGAGAGTAATATTTACCTATAACCCTAATTGTGATGTAAAGGGTACAGGTCATCTCCACCATGTGTGAAAGATAATTAATGTTTATTGTAATAATAAATTATTTTATAAGTTATTGAGGTCCTCCCTGTTGTGCCAATAGACACCACTTTTGGTGTTTCGATTCTAGTATAAATAAAGGTGATTTCCCCATTGAGGAAACACTTGTCATTTTGGAAATTTCAACAAGTACATCTTCTAGGGATGAAATGTGCACCTCTCTTGGGCGCAAGTTTCAAGGTAGTAGAGCACCCTTTTGTGTGCATTAGGGTTTCATTGTTGGAGGATATTCTCTTGAGAATATAGCAAATGATTGTTGGGTTTTGTTCCCTTGTTGAGAAGGGTTTTCCCAGGATATTTCTTTTGTTATTGTGCATGGTATTTCTTCTTGTGATCTTGGTTATTGCAACAATTGTGAATGGTGTAGCTATATTTGTTTATGGTTAAAGTAAATGCTAAAATTGAAATAAACCTCATGATTGAGCCTAGCATAGTGAAAATTTGACATGGTATCAGAGCATAGGTCTTGAAGAACCCATTGCACAAACATTAAAGATAGTCGTCATCCTTTTTGCAATTATGTACGACCCTCTAGGGTTTTCTACAATTTTGTATGGCCCTCCCTCTTTTTCAATTTCATCTCTTTATACTTGGATGTTGGGGTTAAAATTGGAATTGGAGAATACGACCTCCTTCAGCTCACCTCCAGAGACTCTCATAGTGAAATTTTAAGAATTTTGGATTTTTGGCCCTAAGGGTTCTAGGGTTTCACATTTTTCTACAGAAAATTTAGATCTAGGGTTTCTACAGCTCATTGATGGAGATTTTCATCTCACCAGTCTTCTTTTGACTTTCAAGGTTTATTTTTGGCAGTCATAAGCCCAACAAAACCTAAGTTTGGTAGTTGTTAGGTTTTGTAGCCTAGTTGGAAAGGGTTTGTGAAGAATCTGAAAATATGAAGAACAAAACCTTGGTGGAAGATAGGATTGATGGATCAAGAAACTTCAGTTCCTGGAAGTCAAGACTTTAGGTCACCCTTGAAGAGGAAGACTTATTGTGGGAGATACAAAAAATGTTTACTAGAGACAACTACCAATGAAGAGAAGGAAGAAAGGAAGGAAGAGACGACAAGGCAAGGAAGATAATCATCTACTCAAACTATTACATTGAAGGGTTAGCTTCAAAATATCAAGATGACAAAAGGTGACACCGTTGCTATCTTCTTCATGAAGATGTCAGATATCAGAGATTAACTAGGTTCCATTGAAGAATTCATATCAGCACTCTCAGGTATGCACTTGTATATATTATCATTTTCATGAGGGTACTTGTAGGAGGAAGGAACCTTTGTTGCAATCATGGATCCAAAGGGACCTCAGTGCATTCATAGGAACAACACATTGGAAGTGAAGACTCTAGGTTTGATTGTTTTAATTATCATGCCTCTAACCTACATTTCTAATTTTGATACATTTCAAGTAGGCATTATAGCTGTAATAACAATCCTTAAATTGTTTTGATTCTAGAGATGTACTCATTATTCTCCTCTAAGAGATATTCTTGTCTTGTTTCTTTTTGTTTGTTTTATTTTTCCAAACAGGTTAACAACAAAG
>SNQJ01S0272670.1:0-11608 GCA_010110895.2 Picea sitchensis
GTCAGACGTAAAGCAAGATGAGATGTGTTCCTTGCTTCTGACCCAGTTGTCAGATGTAAAGCAAGATGAGATGTGTTCCTTTCTTCTGACCCAGTTGTCAGACGTAAAGAAAGATGAGATGTTCCTTGCTTTTGACTGAGTTGTCAGAGGTAAAGCAAGATGAGATGTTCCTTGCTTATGACCTAGTTGTCAGACGTAAAGCAAGATGAGATTTTCCTTGCTTCTGACCTAGTTGTCAGATGTAAAGCAAGATGATGTGTGACTAGTACTATGCTTCCAGCTGTATAGCTGCGACGTAAAGAAAGTCTAGTTCCCTGCTTCCGACCTGATGGTTGTGACGTAAAGCAGGATGTGTACCTTTATATCATATGCTTGATATTTCTAACTCTTGCATTCACTGATGTCTTGCCTAGCTGACCCAACTGGGCTTATAAGAATCTCTATTTTTCTCATTTAGGTGACAAAAGAGATGCAACACTTCGCATATGCACCAGTATGGATTCGCCTCTATTCCCTACCTAAAGAGTTTTGTTTAGAGGAAATTTTATTGGGCATAGGCAACACCCTGGGCAAATATGTCAAATCTTCTGAAGCTACCAAACAAAGAAAATACACCTCTTATGCTAGGATATGTGTCTATATGAACATATCCAAAGATCTACTAGGCACAATTACTTTAGAATACTAAGATGAGGAATGGGCCCAAACCATAAACTATGAACACATCCCTTTCAGATGTAAAAAATTCCATGAACATGGACACCTTTTCAAATACTTCCCTCTCAATGTCCCCCCCAAGAAGGAAGCTGAAGAGAAACCAAAGGAAGGATTTACTCAAGTTCAAAATCGAAGGAGACAAGTGCAGAAGAAGCCCACAACCATCAACGGAAAAAAGAACCTAACTAATAACTCTTTTGAAGCCCTCAACCGCCTCCCAGAAGAAGAAGAGGTGGAAAACCCCCACAAGACTGTGGGGAAAGATCCCTACAAGTACAAGGAAGATCAGTTGGCACAAAAGCATCAAACCCTAGAAAACCAAGCAGATCCACAGACTCAGCCAGCCTCAGGGAAAGAACCAGAAAGAGAGGAAGATACAATCATGAAAATGAATGAGCAGGACCTAGCAGAAATCGACCTAGATAGGTTAGAAGAAGCACTCAAAAAGAAGGACCTCCAAACCCTACCAGAGGACTAACTCAGGAAAGTCCAGAAAGTATTTTTGGACTCATCAGTAGGGGCTACATCTAGGTTTGGGATCAGCATAGACCCAAACCAAGATCCAAGAAAACACCCAAAAGAAAACAAACGAAGGGGCAAAAAACTAGCTCATCAGCTAATAAAGGAGGCAGGAAACTGTATGATCAACTTGGGACAGATTCACAGGCTCTCAAAGAGATCCTTTTCCCACTCACCATATTGTTAACTATGAAGATCCTCACCTGGAATATCAGAGTCCTAAATGGAATATCCAAACAAAGGATTATTTGAAATTGCATCAAAATGGAAGACTCTGATATATTCTTGATTCAAGAGACAAAATGTGCAGGGAAAACTGCAGAAGATATCATCAAAAGATGTTGGCGCAACTTCAAATCCTATAAAACGGACTCCAAAGGAGCTTCAGGAGGCCCGACCATCCTTTGTAATCCTGCTAAAGTCATCCTCGATCAAAGCCTCTCCACTCCATGCACCATCACAAAGCACTACAGAGCCATCAGTTCAGACAAGGAAGGAATGATCACAAATGCCTATGGTCTGTAGATCAGCCAAGACAAAGACCTCTTTCTTCAGAGCTTGTCTTATTTAGGCTCCTTAGCAGAGGGTAAGTGATGGATAATAGGAGGTGACTTCAACATGATTCTCACGTTAGAGGAAAAGCAAGGGGGGGAAAAGTGCCTAGAGCAGGATAGTGCTAAATTCCAGGAACTCATAGAGAACCTCAGACTGGTAGACATTGAGAATAGAAATGTCACCTACACCTGGACCAACAAAAGATCAGGAAACCACCAAATAGCTTGCAGGTTTGATCGCTTTCTCATCTCAGAAAATATCCTCTTGGAAGGCCCCCTAGTAGAATCCAACATCCTCCTGAAGGTAGGTTCAGACCACTGGTCGGTTTAGCTCTGGGTTGACACTATTGCCACCCCCAAACTTAAACCCTTCAGATTTGAAAATTTTTGGCTCTCCCATCCAGATTTCCAGGAGATGGCCCGTCACTGGTGGAGCACTGCAGAAACACTGATGGGCACCAAAATGTATTGCTTCCAACAAAATCTCAAACACTTCAAACAATAGGTATGCAAATGGAACAAAGAGGTATTTGGGAACATTTTTCAGGAGAGGAAATTCCTGGAACAAAAACTTGAGAACCTCCAAGCACAATTCATTCAAGCAGGATACACAATCACCCAACAACAAGAGGAAAATGAACTCAAAAGGAAACTAGAAGAAAGGCACAAGCAAGAAGAGATACCGTGGAGACATAAATCTAGGGTTCAATGGCTCAATGAAGGAGTTAAGAACACCTAATTCTTCCATCATTCTATGATCCACAGACTCATTATCAATCACATCATGAAGCTGGAAGACTCACAAGGAAACACCCTGTTAAATCATCAGGAAATAATGCATGAGATAATAGATTTATATAAGGATCTCCTCTCCAAACCCCAGGTGGATAGCACCTCAGAAATAGAGCGGGTGGTCCAAAAAATCCCAACTATAATCACCCAGGAACAGAATGAGGCTCTCATGACACTAATAACCAAGAAAAAGTGGATCGAATATTCAAGAGTTACCTACTGGCAAGGCTCCAGGTACAGATGGTTTCACAATGGAATTCTTCCACTCCTGCTAGCCAATGTTAAGGGAGGAAGTGTGACAATTGGTGGAGAAATCACACAGCTCTGGAAAATTCCTTCCAACAATAAATTCCACTTTCCTCACCCTAATACCTAAAGAAGAAAGAGTCACAAACCTGAGGAACTTCATACCCATAGCTCTTTGCAACGTGATCTACAAAATCATTTCCAAGGTCATATCTCTAAGAATCAAGCCTATTCTACCCTTCACCATCTCCAAGGAGAAATCAGGATACGTCAAAGGAAGGCAAATAATGGATAGTTTCATTCTTGTCCATGAAATCATTCACTTGCTCAAAATCACCCACACTCTAGGTATGCTTCTAAAACTTGACCTTTCAAAATCTTTTGATAAATTAAGTTGGAAATATATGAAAGTGCTTCTATCATCTTTCGGTTTTGATAGGGATTGGGTCTCCTGGATAATGAACCTCATATCCTTGACCTTCTTCTCAATCCTCGTCAATGGTGTCCCCTCTCAACCCTTCTTCCCCTCAAGAGGGATAAGGCAAGGAGACCCTCTTTCCCCTTTTCTTTTTGTCATAATGGTTGAAGGACTAGGACGCTATATCAAGACCTCAATTCAAAACGGTTCCCTCCAAGGCCTCCCTCTTCAAAGACTAGAACTAGTATCCTCCCATAGCCAATTTGTCGATGACACACTATTAATGAATACCCCCACCTTGCAAGAAGCAATAAAACTAAGCTCCATACTCTCTGATTTCAGCAAAGCCTCTGGCACCACCTTTAATCTGACTAAATCACAACTCTTCTTTTTCAATACTCCTTTGGCAATCCAACATCACCTTTCTCAAATTCTGAATACCCATGTCTGCACTCTGCCCTCTCGCTACGTGGGACTCCCTCGCACTGACTCTGTAGCCAGAAACATCTCATGGGACTCCCTCCTACTCTCCATCACCAATCGTCTCAGCAACTAGACCTTTCATTCCCTCAACCTTCCAGCTAGAATTGTTCTCTTAAAGTCAGTCCTCCAGGCCATCCCAACTTACCTCTTCTCAGCCTTGGCTTCACCCTAATCAGTTATAAAGAAAATCATAAATATGTAAAGAAAATTTCTTTGGCATGGACATAACCCGAACAAAAAATGGGCCTTAGTCAACTGGGACAAAGTCTGCAAGTCTAACTCTTTAGGTGGTATGTGCCTCTGGGACCCTGGTAAATTAAATAACATCATGGGAGCAAAAATTGGTGGATATGGCTCAAAAATCCAACAGAGCTTTGGGAAAAACTCTGGAAATGAAAATATGCACCAAAGGCAACTTATAAGAATGCAGGGGCAAATTCAGGGCTCCAACGTCTGGAATGCGGCTTGGAAAAATCGACCACTCATACAGGAACATGATTTCTGGTAAGTCTACAATGGTTAGAGTGCCCTATTCTGGACGAATTCCTAGCAGCAAATTCCACCCCTTCAACTGGAAGAAAATATGAAATCCTATGAAAATCACATTCAAGATCTTTCCACTCTCAAAGTGGCTGAACTGTGGACAGAAACCCCCAGCGGGTCTCCCTGGTGAAGAAGGAAATAAACTCATTAGGAACTCCAAGTGGCAATGAACTGTGACCTGCAACAATGGAAACAAGCAACAACCCAAAGGAGAATCAGGAAAAGCATAGACCCCGACATTCTCAGATGGGGATACACACCTCATGGAATCTTCACTCTCAAGGAGGGATACACCCTACAGGAAAATTTCCATAACCTTCAGAAAGATAGCATCTGGACAACAATATGGAAATCAAAACTCTTGCCCAAAATATCTAATTTCCTTTGGCTTCTACTACAAAACAATATCTTAACATGGGACAATATCTAGAGACGAGGTTTCATTGGCCCCTCGATCTGTCATCTTTGTCATCTCAAGGCAGAAACCATGGAGCACCTTCTAAATAAGTGTCTACTCAGTGAGAACATATGGAACCAAGCCACTCATCTCATGAGAAGAACCAATCGAGTTAAAAATAACATCATCAACACTATCAGGGAGTGGGGCTCTAGTCCCTTCAAAATTCCTATCTTGAATAGAGCCTGGAAACTCTTACCAGGCTTCATAGTGTGGCAAATATGGAAAGAGAAGAATAGAAGAATATTTCACTCTCAACCATCTCCTCCTACCCTCCTCTGGAAACAATCCTCTTGCATCTCCAACAAACTCTCCAGCTACATTCATGGTTCAAGGAAGACGTCCCCTCTGACCCAGGTGAGCTCTCGATCCTCAACTTCTAGGGCTTCCCGTTTGCCCATTCCACCCTTCCTCAGTATCCCCCTCTATTTTCAAAATCCCTCAGTCCCTCCAAGTGGTTCCCCCCCCCCTGCCAGGCTTCTACAAGGTCAATTTTGATGGTGCATCAAAAGGAAATCCAGGACACTCATGCTATGGAATGACCGTAAGAAACAACTTGGGCCAAATTCAAAGCCTAACTATAGGAAATATCGGATATGACACCAACAATTTTTCAGAAATTTGGGGTCTCATCAAAGAGGTACAAATGGATCTAGATCAAAACTTAACCCGTCTGATTATTGAAGGAGACTCCAAAATAATAATAGACTTGGCAACAAAATTACTGAATGGAAGAGATCCAGGAAAAATCACTCCCAGCTGGCGCCTCCTTCTCCCTCTTCACGCCTTCCAGTATCTTCTCGAGCCTTCTCTAACTCTAACCCCCTCACACATTAGACGAACTGCAAACAAAGTTGCAGACCGACTGGCCAATGCAGGAGTAGACTTGATGCAGCAGATCAATCTCCAAGATCTCAGGCAGTCCCAAAGCTCACCCCTCTGGCTCCAGTGCGAGGAGCTTGCCTATATGGTTGGCCCCAATCTGAATGAGGTGCCACCTTTGTCGATCTAGAATTCCTTCCAAGTCAGAAATGATCTGAAGCTTAGGGGAGAGGACTACCATAAGCATTAGCGCAGAATATCAATAGTTTACAGAAGACTTTAGGACCTTAGCAATTGGGAGATGCAAGGTTGAAGGATGTTGTTTCCCAAAGTCTCGAAATCAGGACCATATCAGGACCGTTGGTACTAGAAGCAATCAGGACCATCAATATGGTCCCATGGATATGACACGAGAAAATTTTAGGATTTCAGCTATCGAAAGTCCAAAGCTTGAAGGAAGTTATTCCCCAAAGTCGCGAAATCACGAAATGCGAAATCATGATAAGCGCGATCAGATCAGGACCGTTGCAACCATAACAGATATGGACTGTAGATTTGGTCTCATGGATATGATGCAAGGAAATCTCAGGATTTAGGCTATCAGGAATCCAAAGCCTGAAGGAAGCTACTCCCCAAAGTCACGAAATTGTGAAATGAGAAATCGCGATAAGCGCAATCAGATCACGATCGTTGGAACCAAAACAAATCTAGACCGTCGATCTTGTCTCATGGATATGATGTGAGGAAATTTCAGGATTTCATCTATCAGGATTCCAAAGCTTGAAGGCAGTCACTCCCCAAAGTTGTGAAATCACAATAAGCATGATCAGATCAAGATCATTGGAACCAGAACAGATCTGGACCGTTGATTTGGTCCCATGGAAATGATGCAAGGAAATTTTAGGATTTCAGTTATCAAGAGTCCAAATATTGAAGGCAACCACTCCCCAAATTCGTGAAATCGTGAAATGTGAAATCACGATAATCGAGATCAGATCAAGACCGTTGGCACCAAAAGAGATCTGGACCATCGATCTGGTCCCATGAAAATGATGTGAGGGAATTACGGGATTTCGGCTATCGGGAGTCCACAGCATGAAGGAAGTTGTCTTCCCAAGCCGCGAAGTCGTGAAATGTGAAATCAAGAAAAGAGAGAAGACCTACACCGTTGATTTCGAGGAAATTTGGACCATTGATATGGTCCTGATGGATTCGTTTATAGCCCTTTGGTGTAAGCAGATAGAATGCAGATCTTCTTTGTAAACCTTCATATGAAATTAATATATGGTTCCACTTTTTATTCACAAAAAAAAACATAAATAGACACGACTTCTTGCTCTGTTCAGAAAATACGATGGCTTCTTATAATGGAGAAATATGGACAGCAAGCACCTGAGTAGTATGTTGGTTTGTAATACAAGTTTATGCCTTTGTTGATGGGTATTTAAACAACAGGTAGCTGATCCTAAACAACAACCAAATTCACACTGTTGCTAGCGCCTCCCACACACATACAACAACGTCCAAGCACCAAGAGTCTCAGCCTGAGAAGAACCACGACCCCACCATGAAAGAGTTAGCTCCCAGATCTTATATAAAAAGTCCAACATGTAGAATACACCTAGCAAGGTAATAAATCATTGGCCATCAATTTAAATCAACCCTAGTGTCTCTAATATTCGCCCATCAAGTGTTCACGACCTCGTTGAGGGACCAACTCGACCCACAAGAAGAACAACACTTCCTCTCATCACCATTTTTCACTCAGTTGTAAGGAACACACCCAAGTTGAAGAGATTCAACCCTCTATTCATCCACAATTCATCCCTCAAAGGATCTCGAGCTCCCACCCGCAAGGAATGAGAGCTCCAAATGCCAAAATTCAGTCTATAGGTTGCTCGACCTCTCCCAAACTCAAATCGACTCCTTCAAGAAAAAATCCCAACCGCCACAAGTAAATCTTAGCTCCCAAGAATGAGAAATTTACTATCCAAGAAGAATTACTTTGTCTCACTAAAGCGCAATGAAGAAATCTATGTGATATCTTCCCCGGATGGACTAACTAGGGTGGATGGTCTCACCACCGAAGCCAATCTCTGAAAATCCTCCTAGGGTTTTCGTCCCAAGAGTTCCAAAACCACAATGAGCTCTCTCAACGAGAAAATTAGGAAAATACCAATGATAGAATGAGAGAGGGCGCCCTCATTTTTCCATTTTATTGTTCGTTGACTCTTTTGCAACCCTTTTACCCTTTTAATCAATTTAAGTGACATTTCATATTCTTCCCAAGTCACTTTAGGTGATTTTCCCTTTTCCCCTCTTTTAATTATCTAATGTCATTTGTTAGGCACTTTTCCCCTCGGTACATTAATTAATTAATCAACTCCCTTCTTAAGGACTGTAATATACCAGATATAAAAAGTATGCAGAATAAAAATAAAATGCTAGAAATGCCAGAATAACAACAATATAACCAAAACAATCACCACAATAGCACTGAAACGATATAAGAATAACAACAGAAATAACACTTTGAATCTGAAAGAAATGTTCACAGGCCTCTTTGAGGAGGCAACCTCCAGTTGAACAGAGCTCTGTTACAATAATATCCAAGCTAGGGTTCTCATACCCTCGACTCCTATTTATACTAAATATGTCTATCAAAAGAAGCATCTAGAGGAAGATCCTTCTAGAAGCATAAGCTTATATTAGGTCTTCTTACATCCACCTTATTCTATTTTATTAAAAGGCCTTATTAATATTGACCTTTATTACATCTGAATATATTGTTCTACCTATGTGTGGGTTAGGACCCTAACATGTCCACCCCCTTAAAAACAACCTTGTCCTCAAGGCTTGAGATGTGGAAATTGTTGCAGAATGGTAGTTGGTTCCCAAGTGGCATCTACTGGAGTTGTATCTTTCCACTAGACTAGCACTTCCCTGATGGTTCTCTGATGCAGACGATGCTCACGCTGGTCCAAAACTACTTGTGGCTATAGCCAAATGGATCCTTCTTTAGCTAACTCAGGAAGGTTGGTGTTGCACCTCTTTCGTCACCTTGGTGAGAAAATAAGAGGTGCTTGCAAGCTTAGTTGGGTCTGCTGAGCAGGAAATCTGTAGAGAAATGAGTTAGAGAAAGAAAAACAAAACTATAATTAAGACTTAAACTAATAAAAACTAAAATCATGAGCATAGGGACATAAAGATAACAAGAACACAAAGACCCATGTCACCAATGTTTTGAGGCTGATCTATTGATGAAAACAAAGCACCAAGAAGAAAGGGGACTATGAGTCCCTTCTTCCTCCAAGGGAAGGCTCTTGGACCCTCACTAGTAGCTCTTCTTACAACAAGAAAAATGGAAAATGGTGATGAAAGAACTCTTTGCAAATCCACTCAATGGTGAGATGGATTACCCAATGTAATGGTGCCAATGTGCTCTTGACAAGGATGGAGTCCTTAAAACAATATAGGCAGCATAACACTACTTTGAATTCCTTGAGAAAATGAGGTGCATTCATGGCTTTTTATAGAATTGCTTTGGGATTTTGTTTAACTGCTTTGTAGTGTGAAAAGAGGCCATTTAGGGCATTCTTAGGTCTTTGACCAGCCCACCATTCGGATCCAGCCCGGATTTGGAGGTCAAATAGGCTTGGGAGCTGAACCATAAGTGGTTGGGAGGCCGACCACATTCATAAATGTGTTGTTTAGCAGGTGCGCAGATTTTTTCCCTAACAGTCACGCATCATGCGCATATGTGCGATTTCTACGTTCCTGTTCCGTGCATGCACGCGCGCCCAACGTCTGTAAAGCGCTCTTCAATTTTGCACTACTTTGTATAGTTTTTGAACTTTTTTGAATGCTGTGATATTAATTCAGGGCCATGAATGACTTCATTACTGTTTGACGATGCTGAGTTCTTGTAACCATGTGCAGACGAAATTTCAATGATAACATATGCCCCCTGATGAATGAGGTTAGGAGCATACGTATAGCCAAAATCCATCAATGTTTCTTCTACTGGGAATGTTGTTGTAAGATAGAGCAATAGTGGGATCATTTAGAACGATCCGTTGGAGAAAAAAGGAACTGGTAGGACCCGATCTTCCATGAGGTGTATAAAATAGAAAACTATGTACAAACGAGGCGGGCATGCCCCATGCTCGTGTCATGTAACTCTGGAAAAATATGACTGAAGTGTTGGTGTAGACAACTACAGTGCCCTCAGGGGCGGTCGTGATAGAGGCAGAAGACAATTTTGCAAATGAACATGCTCTGAATAGTGGGCATTGATCGCGGTAAGAAGTAGCAGCGATGATGTGGGCATTGATAGCCCTGCCAAGTTTAGAGGTCTTCGGAAAATAAAAGAACTAACTGCAATAGTCGCAAAGTAAGACCCACCGTAACATGAGAAAGTGTTGGCGTCGAATGTTATGGGGGTCAATGACAGCAGGGAGCAATGGTGTTTCACCCTGTGTCGTCTGAGATCTCTCATTGAGTGGAGAATGAGAATCAAGATATTGTCGCCCTTCCGAAAAATGGTGTTGATGTTGACAAAAGGGGATGCGACTCCCAGAAGAAAAGGGCTTCATGAAATATACTGAGGTGAGGAAGTGGTAAAGGTACATGGATGAAGTCAAGAAGTGGGAAGACTCAAGACTGCCCTTGGTTGGAGGATGTATGAGATAAAAAGTGGCCACAACCGTGTAACGAGGTCGAGTGTCAGGGGGATGACAAGACCGATGATAAGTTGTGCCAGAGGCGGGACAAGGTGAACAAATTCAGAGGGTAGAGGTAAGTGACCTGTGGGGTGCTTTGAAGATATGGACGATGCCTGTAAGGGTAGATGATAAGTAATGCTCCAACCAAGGGTGACATGGGTTGTGTTTGGCCAAAAGGAAGGAAGCAAGTCACCAAATGTGACGACAAAAATGTAATGACTGGAAATAAAGGCGTTTGTACAATAAATAACGAATAATTTTGGGGATAAATGTACAAATACAGAAACGGGTGCCCCAGTGTGATATGGGTGGCCCACGTAGGGCACAACTTGCCTGGAAAACTGATCAAGGGTGGGGCCCCCATTGGTGAGTTTTTGTATGAGGTAGGTAAAATGAAGGTAGGTTCGCAGATGGGCAAACTAAATGTGGACGAAATGGAGGGTTCATGATACTGCGGAGGTGCAGGTAAAACAAAGAACCGTAAAGCGTAAAGAGATAATTTGGGAGTCCGCGTGGGAAAGCTAGCAAAATGAGGAGAAGGAGTATGTGGCTGATTCGCGACATGATGAAAGACTATCGGGACTCCCATCCCTAAAGGGTAATGAAAAAATAGCATGAGTGTCAAAAAGTGGCAAAAGGTGCTATGAATGGGACAACTCATGTGGGTAAGAATGCTACCGGGTAACAGTACCGAAGATGCAAATGGAGGTGTGGGTGATGCAGAGCCGGGAATGGGGATCCTAGAGGCCAATATCAAAGGGTGTGACTAGAAATGTAAATGCAATATAGCGGGAAAGACTACATGCCAGTGCTGAGTATATACTTGAAGGGGTTGTGTCGATGGATGATGATCAAGTACCTGCACACATGAAAACCAAATACCTAAAGTGAACAATATCTGAAGAGAATCGAAGATATGAGCATGTATTTGATAAATGTGACTATGTGTGTGCGTACCTGACCATGGTATGAAAAATAAGGTGCCCCAGGGGCTTAGGATGAAAAGTGACCCAGGGACTGCTGTGATGTAGGTAACCAGATGTTGATCCCGTGGCTGAAGACGAATTGAAAAATGGACACCGTGAGCTCCCGGAATGGTGAGTTGAAGTTTGGCAAAAGGCCTATATATAGCTGTAGGGCCCACATTGCCACCTCATTTGTACCTATTGCAATAGTAACTGGACGAGCAGATTGTAGAGGATATTGAGAGATTTGGGGAGGACGAGGCAGTCGATTGAGGATCTGCGAGTATCAGGTTAGTGGTCTGATCATCCTGCATAGAAATAGGTTTTCAATTTTTGGGCAGGGGCTGTACGGAGGGCCATACAGAGGT
>SNQJ01S0272671.1:0-11608 GCA_010110895.2 Picea sitchensis
CCTTTAAAAGTGATCCATCTCTCAAAACGTTTTCCAAACCAAAAGTGAAGTGTATTGTAACATTCGATGAGGAACTCAAGAACCATGTTAAATGATTTTCAAGACAGAAAAAATGACAAAAGGGGTCAAAAAGTGGCAAAAAAGGCCAAAAACGTCTATATATAGAAGCTAAAAACTCATTTTGACCATTACAAATTGAGAATTAACCAAAAAGCTAAAAGGACCCCTTTGCTAAAGGAGTTGATTTCAGGAGCTTCAGAGGGCAAAACTAACTTCCACTCAGACCAATTAAGTACAAATCAACCCCTCTTTCATTTCCATACTTTCTTTATGCATTTATTTTAGTTTTTTGGGGGGTGCACCCTCCTAAAAAGGGGCGGACCTATGTGTACAAGGGTTGTCTAAGGAAAGATCGTGTATGCCCATGGGAAGAAAACAATATGCCCATGTGCATATGCGACTGTGTCCAAGATAATCCACATACACCCCCAAGAACATGAAAAAAAAAATGAAAACACAAGAGTTGACTCCCCTTTGAGCTTGCCTTTTGACAGGATGTATGTCCATTGGAGAGAGAGGGAGCACGAAGACATTGACATTTTGGTTGAAGAGGACACTGGTGTTGTCGCCACATTCAAACAATGCGGGTTATGGAAGTTCTTCTGGTGTCCACTCATGACGGCACAACCCAGGCTGTTGAATGCCTTGGTGGACTATTGGCAACCCCACGCAAAGGTGTTCATGTTTAAAGGGTAGTCGTTGACTCTAACAACTAAATACATTTATTTTATGACTGACCTCTCGAGGAGAGGTGAACCAGTCAACTTGTGTGATTTTCCCCCTGGGCCTCATAACATTGCGGAGTTGATCAAACTATATTGCGAGGCCGACACTGAGAAAGTAGGTTCTTAGGTGCCAATCCACAAGATCACCAACCTATCACTAAAAGTGATAGTTTTACTCAGTGGTAATATCACTGGATCTGTGGCCTTACATCAAGCCTCCCGGGCACACATGTGTTGTGCAGTCCAGTTCTTGAATGCACGAGTGTTTGACTGGAGCACTACCATGCTTGACTGCATGAAGAGACAACTTACAGAGTGTCATGGGTGAAGTAACAAAAACTTTGGGTTTGATACCGTTTTTTGCTCATTCTTCTTCAAGAGGGTACCCAACATGAGTCCATGAGAGACAGTATGGGGGCATGTGGCCTCCTTCCCAGCATTATGTAGATGGGTGGCATTGTTTCCACAACAGGGGGGAGGAAGGACCATAGAGGCCTTCGATGATACCTTTTTTGACTGGTGGGAACGAAAGATTCTGGACATAGAGGACTACCCTTATGCCAGAATCAACTTTTCTAGGGATCCGGACATGCATGTACGTCCTGGAGGAGAGCGAGTAGAGATAAGTACATTTGTTCTTTTTAAAATTATTTAATTTTTAGTTTCTTTTTATATATATAATTTGTATGTGTATCAGAGTATCTAACAACTATGTATTTGTTTATGTACATATGTGGGACCAGTGTGTCCAATAGACTTCTCGAGGACCAGGCAGTGTCCTCGACCAGAGGTAGTACCAGTCCAAGCCACCGGACCAACAACATCAATAGCAGGGGGACCTCCAGTCAGAGAGGCTGAGAGAGTTTTGAGATGGGTGGAGAGGAACCTCACCGTGCTTACTTGTATAGTTCCCATGGTTGAGATCAAGGATCTCACGCCTTCAATGTAACCTCACATAGTTGGGGTGCCATGGACCTAGGTCCATCTCGTCCAACATTTGGCCAACGTCGTTGTTCACTATGGTAGGGCCAACAAGCCCCACACTTAGCTAGGATGGACTACTTATGAGCCAAGAGAACTTTTTGTATATTTTTGAGGGCATAAGCCTCACGACGTATACTAGATATGTATTTTTGAGGTGCTTTTTCCCACCTATTTACTATGAGACTTTTGATATATGCATATGCGTATTTACATCTTTTATGTCTTATGGATCACATTTTTTACAATGTATTTAGATGTGTATGTGGGTGCAATATGCCAATCTAATACTTGATTAGCTAGAGTATTTGTCATTTGATTCAATATCCTAGGAACATGGATATACGTAGTGTAATCAAAGCATCGTTCTAAGAGATGTACCCTAAGGAATTGTCGGTGTAGAGTAGGATCATAAACGTGGTAAACCCCATTTAACTAAGACACAACCAACTGAGCATCTAAGTAGACCCGGAGGTGAGAGATACCATGCGACAAAGCGTCACTAAGCAACTCTATTACTGTGATGTACTTGACAACATTGTTTGTGGTGTCACCTAAACCAATACCTCTAGAGGATAGAAACTAGCCTTGAGGTGTGAAAATCATCCAAGTTGTGGAATCAATCCTTTGAGTGTGTCATCTAGCGTCGTCCGCGAACCCAATGAACATCTCTGATTCACTTGAAATCTTCCACAATGAAACATATGACATAAATAACGACATGTCCATAAAACAAAAAAGAAAAAACTAATTGTATAATAACTATACATATTTACAAGAAGTCACCCAAGGCGACCAACCTACGAGTAATACTTCTTGAGGTAGAGCCCATTTCTAGGCTCTGCCAAAGATTTTCCTTCACAGTCAACCAAATGATAAGAGACCTTCTTTAAGACCTCCTTCACTTGAAAGGTCTGAACCACATGGGTTTGAACTTTCCGACCCCCAGGGGATCCTTATCTTGGTCGTAGACTAGGACAAGGTCTCCTTCGAAGAAAATATGAGGACGAATGGACCGATCATATTGATACTTGCTTCATTTCTTGTGAGCCTTGTTAGCCAAGGTTGTGTCACGACGTTTCTCATTGAGCTGCTTAAGATACAATAAATATTATTCAAGCGGTGAAGTGTTTGGAAATAACCCTACTGCCAAATTTAGAGATGGGATCTAGCACTCTATATACAAGACTTCTTCTAGTGCGTAAATGAGTTGAAAAGTTGAGAAATCGGTTGCAATATTTACAAACGTTCGGTAGGCCCACAATGTTGAGTACAACATCAAATACCAATTTGACTTGGCAGAATTGATCATTCGCTGCAAAATAGTATTGAGGGAATTATTCACAGCTTCCACCTGACCATTCGATTGTGGGTTGTAGGGTGATGAATTCTCTTGCCTCAACCCAATATTTGATGTTAAATCAGACATCATTTTGTTCTGAAAGTGACTGCCATGGTCAGTGACAATCTCCCTCGGGATGCCAAACCTTGCTACTATCTGGTTAAAAATAAAGAGAGTTGTTGTTTCACCATCATTATTGAACATTGGCATACCCTCGACCCACTTTGTGAAGTATTCTACTGCTATGATGATATAACGATGAACCTTGGCTGAATCAGGGTGGAATGTAGTATAATCAGTCCCCCACTTGGTGAAGGGACCAATTCTATTTACGGGAAACATGGGAGCAGGGTGTACCCTCATATTCCAAGAGAATATCTGACATGGGTGGCACCTCTAGATAAATTCAACGCAATCCTTGATTAATGTCAGCCAAAAGTAACCGGCTCATAGAATATTTTGGGTTGTTGCGAACCCAGAAAAATGACCACCACATGATCCAATGTGGAACTCATTAAGAATGAGTTCTGCATCTTCATGAGTGAGACACTGGAAAAGGATGCAATCTACACCTCAATGATACAAAGTGTCATTAAGTATGAGATAGTTTTTTTCCTGATGGTGTATACGTCGATGCTCATCGCGAGAAGCAGAGGCAAGGCACTTCAAAGTCTGGAGATAAACTAGAATATCTCCATACTAGGGGTCTGAAGATGAAATCAGAAAAAGATCTCCTTTAATCGGTAATTCTTCGGGCGTAACATCACCTGATTCAACCGGAAGTTCCAATATAAGTTCTGCAAAGACCAATGACTTTTTAGATTTCGCGGAAACAAAATACAAGTCAAATTCCTAGAGGATAACAATGCATCTACTGATATTTCTATCGATTACATGTCGTGTCAACATGTATTGAAAATGATTCACAATGGAAATGACGATGGTCTTACGAAGCCAAATATAATGATGGAACCATTGGACAGCATGAATTGTTACAAACACAAGCTTCTCAACATGAGAGTAGTTGAGTTATGTTCCAACCAAACCTCATTTCAGGTAATAAATCACATTTTCTTCAAGCATATCGTCCTCTTGAACCAAGATGATATCGATGGTTGACTCTGACACAGAAAAATACAATAAGAAATATTTATTATAATTGGGTGGATGAAGTAGAGGGGCAGACGTGAGGGCACTTTTCAATGCTTTGAAATAGAATTGAGCGACTTCATCCCAATAGAAAGGAACATCCTTTTTCAGTAAACGCATGAACCCTTTAGTGATCTCAGCATAGTTTTTGATAAAACGCTTAAGAAAATTGGCTTTTCCCTGTAAACTCTGATGTTGAGGGACTGTGCACAGGGGAGGCAATTGAACTAGCGCCTCAACCTTTAGAGGATCGACCATGATCCCTGTTGTCGAAAATATGAAACTTAAAAGAGACCCAATGTCACGCAAAAACTTCATTTGTTAGGATTCAAGTGAATCCGATAGTAGCGACATCGCTCAAAGATAAGTCGAAGGTGTGTAGGATGATCATCTCTCTTACAAGATCATGATGCTAAATCATCGAGATAAGCCTCGATTATGTGTTTGAGATTGTGGAAAGAAAAATACATGGCCCGTTGAAAGGTGGCTCCAACATTCTTCATGCCAAAAGGCCTCTTCCGATAAGAAAGTGTACCCCATGGACATATAAACGTTGTTTCATGTTGTTCTTTAGGATTAATCTGTATCTGATTGTATCCCGAAAAACCATCCATGAAAGAAAAGACCTCACAGCATGTGCATTCATCGACAAACTAGTCAATGAATGGGGTGGGGAAATTATCCTTTGGACAGGCCTTGTTCAAATCATGAAAGTTCGTACATACGCAAATTGTACCCTACTTTTTGTTGACTAGAATGGGATTTGACACCCATTGCATCAACTGAACAGGGTAGATGAAACCAAGTTTGAGCAGTTTATCTACTTCAACCTTAAAATTTGTTGCTTTCTGAGGATTCACCAGACAAAGCTTCTGTGAGACCAACTTGGTGTCAGGGTAAGTCGTTATCTCATGTTCGATGATTCTTGGATCAATGCCTGTAATTTCCTCGTAAGACTAGGTAAAAACCTCGCAGAATTCCTTAAATAAATCTATATAAATCTGAATCTCTTTGGGGGAGTAGTCTACTCCGATGAAGACATTCTCCATGATGCCAGGGGTTCTGGAGATGTCGATAGGTATCATTTTAGTTATGGTTTCCATATTACCCTTGGCATAAACTATGTGCATAGCCAGAGGATTAATAGGACAATATCAATATCCAGTCATAGTCAACACAAATTCACATGCCTCTATTCTTCCTAACTCTAGGAAAAAATAAGATCTGTGATGGAGATCATCCTAGGGTAGGTCTGGACCAGTCAATTCCTCTATAATTGCCTCATCAGAGGGCAAGACTAATTCTAAGGAATCGATTGTGGCAGGGGAACCTTGAGCCCAAATAGGCTCTAGAAATGGATCTAAATCCTGTGCGGGAGTCGAATCAGGGTTGATCAAAACTTGTTGGACAATAGAGTATGCAACTTCTGCCACAGACAAGGGCATGGAAATTCCATGGTTCCCTGTCCCTTCCATCATGGCCTATGGGGAAGGAAGAGTCCATGGATTGTTAAAGTAATTCGTACGGAATGATGACACTTAAAAAAAATTATCCTTAGGATGGTTGGGGACAACCGATATGATCTTGACATCACCAAAAGGAGGTGGGTAATCGAAAGTACCCATCAAAGGTGGGCACAAACCAACCCCTATGTTGATGATGTTGGGCTGAGGGGTATCAATCATCGGGACCGTGGATACCCCCGATGAAGCGTGAGGATAGGAGAAGGACAACGGATCAATGGATACGATCTGACCCTCGTGTGGAAACAACAAGACCCAGAAAACTGTGGCAACCACTGCATGCATAGAATAGGTCCAACTCCTTCCTAACAGAAGGTTGTAGTCGAGAGGTGCATCGACCACTTCAACTTCGACGCACAAGGTCTTCCCCCCTAAGTGAAAAGGGAAAGAAGGGATGATACCCTATGGTATGAAAGGACGATCGTCGAAAGTAGTCAGTAGAGTAGGTGATGGAAACAAAATAGGGTGGCCAATGGCCTTCCATCATGCCAATGACATCACACATGTCGAGGTTCCCTCATCAACCACCATGCGGAAAATATTTTGGGTAAATGTTTTTATGGTGTAATCCACTACTATCTGAAACACAACGTGGTATGGGAGATCAGGTTTTAAGTCAATCATATCAAGCATGATCGTTCTAGAATTAAAACTCTCAGCAGATCCTAAGGCAGCTAACAGAGCCTTCCTCTACAAAGGGTAGCTCTGGAGGACCTCCAAAGCAGACATCGCGCAAGGGGTTTGTGACACATCCTCCACCATAAAGTAGTTTTGGGCGGCCCTCACATTTTGATTGAGAGAAGATTTCTTAAACGCCCCTTTTGGGATGCATTCCATTGTTTCTCCCATTGTCTTTTCAATATAGAGAGGAACTGACGGGTTTACGGCTTCCTTACCCTTTTCAACAGTTTCTGGCATTCTGGAATCGTGTGCCCTAGTTTCTAGGTGATCGTTACCTTTCAACATATAAACGTTCATGGTCGAGGGATTACTAGAAGACAAAGTGGGTCCCTGAATGCCCCCATCCGCATTCGTAGAGGCTTGAGTCATTTTTTTCCCATGAGGAAATGGGTTCGTTAACACAACAGTTTGTTGCTGCGCCAATAAATTCTGGGCGTCCACGAGCTGAGGGCATAGGTGAATCGAGTGGTCTTCCATGAAAAGGTTACATGGATACTTCCACTTTATTTTCTCTATGTTTCCCTCACCAACATTGTTGGTGGGTTTCTTATCCCCCTTACCCTTCTTGTTTCATTTTTTAGTCTTTCCATCAGGCTACTGGTTGGCCTTCAGGTTCGTCGACTGCACACTATGTAATTCCAACATTTGATTAGGGGGAGGAGTAGAACTAGGGGTCTCTCTGGTCGTTGTTTGTTGTATCGACAATTTTTGCAATTTATTTGACAGCTGATCAACGGGATTCACTTGTACTAAACCAACTATACCATCGACATGTGGTCCAGACTTATGTCTGGCCTTGTCAAGGATAGACTGTGGCACTTCTGGAAAAACCTCGTAAAGTAAAAAAGACTGAGAGTATATCAGTTCAAGTTATTGAGGTCTCATTATCGCCTCTTCCTCGTAAAAAACTCTTGACATTGCAACATCCTTGGATAACTTAGGGACCAAAGACTTAAGGAACCACTCCAACTGGAAATCTAGTGGGACTAGTACTTTTATCAAACTCTTCCTACATTTTCATTCTCGGATGTGATCCGAGATATGATCATCCTTTGTTTTCTCAAAGTTGTCCAATAATTCGGTGTCGGCATCGTATCTCACAGGTAGTTGAAAATGGTTTAGAAAAACCATTTCCAATTCTCCAAAAGTAGAGTATCTTGAGCGGTCGAGCTCCATGTACCATTTTGTGGCACTCCTGATAAGAGCACATTGAAACAGACGCAACTGTACGGAGTCTTCTCGCAATGCATTCCATGAGCACCATAGGTGAAAAGTGGTCACATGATCGCTTGGGTCTTTGTTAGGCTTACCTTCGAACTTCGAAATTCCTGAGGGAAATTTCATCAGCATGGGAGGCTAATGCGGATCATGATGGATTGGGTCATGTAATAACCTTTTCAAGTCTGGAAAATGTAATGTTGTCAGAAATGGTAGCTTGGGTTGTTGACTATGTACAGGGAAAAAGGAGCCTAGAGTTTGACTGGCACCAGGTAGCCAGGAAACGTTAGGTTTCTGACCAGGGTTCTGGTAAATACCATGGTCATGGTCGGTGTATGGATACTGTGCCTGTTGAGACATCATCAGCTAACTCCCATAATTGGACGTTGAGGGTTGGGTGGATATTTCTCCCTGCGTTGTGTTCCAAAGATTCTGGAAAGGGTTTGCCCCTGCCAATCCAATGAGCATAGGTATTCATCCTTGTTCAGGGTTCCATTGACCATGGAAGGGGTTTCCCCTAGTCGACATCCCTGATGAGGGAACTGATCCCCACCATAGATTCCAAAGTCCTTTTGAGGAAAACATTCATGTGTTTTCTCCCTATGTAGGAATAGTACCCTGCACAGGATTTTGTCGTCCATAACCAGGTTTTCCCCCAATCGAGACGGTAGTTAACGAGAATGCGTTATTACCAAATGCGTTGAACAAAGAGAATGAAATTGAACCCACTGGCGTGGTGTAGGAAGAAGGTCCTTGACTACCTGCTCCAAACAAGCTGCAGTTTATGTTCAGCCAGATGGATTGTTGGGGAGCACCGCCGAGCGAAGGGGATGAAGGAGGCATGTGATGCCATCATAAGGGAAAGCATTATAGGTTGTTGAGGTACCTTCCATGGAACCTTTCAAAGGATATTTTGAGCTCCCTTCCCTAGACCCAAAATCTGTAGAGTGGAGTAGGTGAGGATAGATTTTGTATCAAAGTCGGGCATCCCATATGAAAACGGAGGGCCTGTCGCACTTTTTGTGAACGGAGAAGTGATTTCCGCCATAGATGGAATCAGACCAATGCCCGAAGTAGAGGTGGATGAGACCATGGTGGTCCACACCAATGAAGGTGGGTTAGGAGGTGGAACACCCCCAGTGGTGGTAGTCATTGAGGGAGTATGAGGACTCCCATACGAATTAGAAGCATTTGCTTCCATCGTTGCTTGTAAAACTATCTGACACTTGTGAGGAGTTACCCTTGGAGGGACAACTTGTATCAAAATTGGTGCCAACAAGTCAGTGATTGGAGGGTTAAAAGGCCCAAGATCTTCTGCTCCAAGGTAAAAAATGATCGGTTCCTTCGGATTCGAGTGTTCTCCTCTCGAGGATGGCTCGAACATAGTTTCATGTGGCCCATTCACCTCAAATGACCCTTGTTGGTTAAGTCTTCATTATAACAGTGGTAGTGGTGGATCTAATGAAACCGGCGACAGGCCCTGAAGCCTTCGTGACTGGAGGAGCTCCTGATCTTTCACTTTGTGAAAATATCAGTGATGATGTAAGGATTTTACTAATGTTGAAAACTAGCACACACTAGAAAAGTTCCTATGATATAAAGAAAACAAACCACTAACTAGTTGGAAGAACAGTTACGCCAGCCAACACTAGAAAAACTTATCGGTGCAAGTGAAAATTGAATACGGAATCACCCTCCGGGTATACTCTTCAAAACATGGCCCGATGTCTTCCCTAGGTATCATAGTAAACCCCCGCAGTCACCTGTGTAAGTCACTAGAATAAAGGAAACTAGGTTGTTAGCGCACGAACAATCACAAGGCGAGTACAGTCGACAATCGGGTGGACCGCAATGAGAAGGGTATCAAGCCCAAAACCTATCGAGGGTATCGAAAGAAAGTGGTATGGAATACAACTAAGGGCCTCGAATGTATTCAAGATCCACGAAGCTCCGTGGAAAATGTGATCGACAAAATCCCACGACAAGTCATCTATATGCATTGCCCACTATGCTTGGTTCGGCTTTGGAGGGGTTTTCTCCTCTATCTTTCCACACACAACCTCGTGTTTATCCCCTGCATTAGAGGGGGGTCATGGATAAATTTCATGTTTACTGGACCTTTTACACTCCCTTGCTCAGACTCGTATGTTTGTTTTATAAGACTTGAATAGTTTCCTCTCCAACGTAAATCAAGTCTCTAGCCTATAATAGTTGATGGACCCTACAAACATAAAGTCTAGTTTATTTTAATTAAGCGTTAATTTTAAGTGTCTTGTCTTAATTCAAGGAAACAAAAATGAAACTAGTAGTGTGTTTTGATAGACGAAGGAGAAATAAACAAATACTGAAAGAAAAATTACTTCTATTTGACAAATAAAGATTTGCAATTTGAAACTCTTTAACCAACTTTTCGTAACTACTTTTTCTAAGATCTTTTAAAAGAAAAACCTAAAATGAAATTTCACTTGACTATGAGCTACTTAATGTTCTAAGAATTCGGTAAAGAACTTAAGAAAAAAACTCTTTTTTCCTGACAAGAAAAACAACTAACCTAACTACTTAACCAATATAAGAAAAATGAAATCTTTTTTTATTTTATTTGTATGCTTCAAACAAGAAACTTGAAATAAATTCTTTTTCTTTTTCTTTAAAGCAAGTGAAAGGGAAAAAGGTTAAAAAAAAGACAAGACCAAAAAATGACTCCTGGCCCACTACGGACCGCAGTGAGTCACTGAGAACAACAAACAAGCTGATCAAAGACTCACAAAATCATCTAAAACCCTTTCAAAGAAAACACAAGAAATCTTTAAAAATATAAGCTAAACTGACGTCAAACCCAAGCTACGACTGTAACAACAGAGACATTCTACTTGACCAAGAAACCCTGAGAAGTAGGACTTCAATCAGGGAAGAGATTGACTGCCTCTCCTTAAAGAAAATATTTCTTGACACAAGAACGTTATTGACACTTAAACATCCTGGATATGTACGCAGACTGTCTAAAGGTAGGGTGCGTATGTACGTGTGCAGACCCACTGCAGACCACGTACACCTCTGTAACTTCTCAAAAAAAGAAAACAAACAAGTAGACTGACAGGGCAAGGAGAACTGGTATGGCACCAATAGGTGACTAGAATCCCTTAAAGACTCAGAAACTTACAGAAAACTCAAAAAGGTAGTAAAACCAATTAAAACACCCAAAACATATCCCCTAAAAACCCTAGAGGCTTCCCCAGTATGGTCGTCAATTCTACTATAGCGATAAAACCCCCCTTTGGACTACACTAGGGTTCAACATGTAGGTAGATCTAACTGTCTAAAAGTATCCTACGTTTTATAACTACCCCGAATATACCCCACATTCATGCATGAAATACAAAGTGAAAATACTCGGTAACTCTATCTTTAACTCTGCATCCGGTGTCTACCCTTTCACGTTCGATTGATCCACTGACTACAAGCCTCCTCCCAAGGATGGCTTGCATTCACAAATAGATAAAAAAGGAACTACAAACATGCATATCATATATGAATTATGGGTTAGATGTTAGAGTAAATAATAAATCAAACATAAATATTGAACACATCATGTTTCAGGACAGAAAAAGTATTCCTTTTAATGATATCACAAAGTTTACTTACAATGAGATCAATGACTGCTCCTCGAACTTGGTCTGGGATCCTCTTCACCAAGCTCCTACTACACCTCCATGTATCTTTCTCCTCTCAACCTCTCTCTAGGGAATGTAATAGGCTTATAATGGAGGAAAAAGGAAAGAATGGGAAATTATGGTACAAAACTCACAAGGTGGTTGCAAATTCTTGGGGTAAGGAGGGGATGTGATATGGGCATAGTTTCACTATTATTATGCTTATCTTTGGAATGAGACCCCAACACCTCCTTTTATATGACAAAAGGATGGTTATTT
>SNQJ01S0272675.1:0-11608 GCA_010110895.2 Picea sitchensis
TTTAAAATGATTTCATATAACTAATTTAACATCTGAATTTCCCTCTAGTTAAGATAAGCTTCTTCCCCTCTAGTTAAGGTAAGCTAAAAATCGTTCACTTAGAATCATTAGTGTAAAATATTTTATAAGCTTCTTCCCCTCTAGTTAAGGTAGCTAAAACAATCGTTCACTTAGAATCATTAGTGGAAAGTACTTTAATACAAAAACTAGATAAACTTCTTCCCCTCTTGATAAGGTATGCTTAAAAAATTTGTTCTACTTTGAATCACTAGGGTAAAATATTTTAATAAAAATGTTTTGCAATTTTATTGTAGATCTCCGATCTAAAGTGAAACATATGAAAAATAATTATGGATGTTTTCCACCATATGAAAATAAATTAGTAACAATTTATCTAACATTATAAAAGATTTTCACTTTTTGAGCCTTGGTATTATAAGGCTAAACTTATGAGTGAAGTGTTGGCTTAGTTGGTTAGTGCATTATCATTAAGGTTTTTCTTTAACTTTCAAAATCAGAAGTTCAATACTTAGAATTCACCACCACCATTTCGTCAAGATTCCATGGATATTCTACAACATGCCCTGGGTTGCCATCCACGATCACCACCATCTCTAGGGATTATGCATTCCACAAAGCAAGACTACACTGAAACAACTTATAGAGAGGGCCATAAGGGATAAGCATGCCACTTATGCCTCGTGAGAAAATGTACAAAGGAAGCAGACACTCAACTCATAAATCAAGGCCAAAACATATAAGTGTGTTGTTTATGCCTTGTTAGTGTGGCTCTATGCCAAGGCTGATCTAACAAATATTTTAAAGAAAATTAATAACCAAATTATTATGTCTCTTCGTTTATAAAAATCCTTTAAATTTTAATTAAAAAAATTCATTTAAATTTATCAATGAACATGATTAATCTAACAAATTTTTAAATTTAATTTATGATTAACCATAATCAATTTAAGAAATGTTTTAATGAAAATTAATAATCAAATAACACAATCAATCTAACAAATTTTTAAATTTAATTTATGATTGACCACAATCAATTTAAGAAATGTTTTAATGAAAATTAATAATCAAATCATTGTGTTGGCCCTTGACCAAGTTTTGAGGAACACTTGGTCATATTTGACCGTTTTTGGGACTTCGACAGCCTGTCAAAGATGGAGCATCAGGTGAAGTAGAGATCACGGGATATCGTTCCACTTTTGTGCTCCTTTTAGGGTTTTGGGTTAATGTAATGGGAAAGGGATGTTGGCCTGTGGGTTTACCCACGCTTAGGCCCACTTTTGTAATGTATAAATAGATACTTAGGCAATGTAAGAAAGGGGGATGGCTTATTGCTAGTAATTAGATATGTGTGATCGGATATGGATTGTAGATTCTTTGTGCATGATTGTAAGAGGCTTGCAAAGCTAAGTGCAAGTTGTTGTAAGAGGTTGTAGAGGGATTTGTGCTGAAGTGCAAGGAAGAAGAATCTAGCGAGTTGCACAGATCTTTTGTTCTGTGCGAAGTAAGGGTTTTGGTGGCTTTGTGTTGTAACCAATGTAAGACAATAATAAAGAAGAAGATTTGGTGGACGTAGCCCCAAGGTGGGGGTGAAACACGTAAATCTATGTGTGATGCTTTGTGCTTCAGCTTGATGTGTTTATCTCTTTCTTTTCTAAGTGCTTCAATACATTTAGATAGATCTACTTATGCTTTGCGCTTCTTAGATGTGTATGAATGTTAGATCTAATATGTATGAAGAATCTTAGTGCCAATACACTGGATATGATCTATATTACTATTGCTAAGTGCTAAAATATCTTAGATCTAAGTAAATGTTGCGATGCTCTGCGCTATCTGCGAAGTATAATAAGGGTTGAATATTGATGAATGAATGATGCTAAGTGCGTTGTAAGTGATATAATCACAGATCTGTGTCCCAACTAAGGTTGCAAACACCTGAGTCCTGCAACCACCCCTACCTCTACCTCGGGTGAGACTTCATCTGCTAAGCAGGTGTTGCCGAAAGGGTCGGTAGTTAAGGCTTTGTTGGTTCGCTCTTGAGCGTTGAACCCTGGGTCTGCCCCTATGCCAACAAATGGTTCTGTTGTCGGGACCTGAAACTGTGATTGTTGGGAACTAGAGAAGAAGACGCTTTGTGCAAAGAAAGCTCTGTGCGTAGATCTGTTGCCCTAGTGCACAGTGTTCTAATTAACCTGTGAAGCTTTGTGCCAAGAAAGAAAGGTCAGATTTGAAGAAAGGAAGATTAGATATGAAGAAGAGAAGAAAGATATGAATGCTTCGTGCTCTAAGAAAGGTAAAAATGGAAATTTCTGAAAGAAAGAGGCCAGATCTGCATAAAAGAGGTAAGATCTGTAAGCTATGTGCTCTGATAAAGATAAGAAAGTTATAGATCTGAAACCTTTGTGCTCTGTAGAAGTAAGATAAGTAGAAATTTTTGTTTCTGAAGTATGGATCTAGGTATTTTTTATAGATTCAGTCATAGCTTAAAACCTAGGGCATTAATAGAAGAAAGAAAATTTGATATGGATAGATCTGATAAGCATAATGATAGATATGTTATACCTATGAATAAAAAGAATGTTTGGACTAACAAATGGATGCATCATCCTAGAAAGAATTTTTTGCAGAATAACTACCATGATCCTGGCGCACAATACAAAAGAAGTTGGGGATCATTTAAGAGAAAGAGAGGATTAATCGTATGTTACAGTTGTAGAAAACTAGGACATCTATCTAAGGAATGCCCTGGTAGAGGACCTAGTTGTCTTTGTTGCAAATCTCTGGATCATGAAGTATTGGATTGCCCTAGAATGATTGCCAGGCTCGAAGGAATGAATCTGAACCCTAAGGAAAATCCAGAGACAACAAAACCTCAGAAAGAATCAGAAAAAGTATTAATTTAGATGAAAGAAACTCTGAATGAACACCGACATGTCAGATTATCAGAAATCTTTAAAGAAAAGGAATGCATCAAGTAAGGATAGGGGACTTTGACATTGATTGTGTTCTAGATGAGGAAACAGAGATGAATATCATGACAGAGAGAACATGGGAAGCTATAGGGAGGCCTGCCATGATTCCTTCACTGGGAGTAATAGGTCTCTTAAGAGGAAAATTGGTAAACCTATGTGGAAGGCTCACTCAGATATCTACGAATGCTAATGGAACTTCGACTGAAGAAGATTTTGAGATTATTACATTTATTGAGGACAACGCCCTGTTTACTATGTTACTTGGAAAACCTTGGATTGACAGACGGAAGGAAGAAGAAGAAGTTTTGGAACTGAAGAAACAAGAATTAAAAGATTTTATGACTAAGAAGATTACACAATTGATTGAAGAACAGAAGAACAGATCGAATCTCCTTGACACTAGAGACCCCAATGTCGAAGTTGAAAGAATGTCACAAGGCTCATAGAAGACTGAAGCACCTATCCCTAAGAAAGAAAAATTATTACCCTGGAGAGAATTTCAACAGCGCACACTGACTATGCTAAAAGAAGATAGGAATCAGAACAGAAAAATACAGACCGAGTTGAATATTACTGGGAAGAAGGATAGAAAGTTAAGTAAGAAGAGGGTGAATATTGAAAAGTTACAGGAGATTCCAGATGGAACATCACAGAAAGAAAACTCACAGAATGGAAGCTTCACCAGGATATCATAACAACGACCTATGGCACTTCACCGTGGCGAAGCAATATAGTCGTTGGGCTGATATACCCGTTCGACTTCCACCCCGAACGGATATAAAATAATTGATGGCTCATCACTAGACTGTTAGACCACACCATAACGGATAGAACCAGAGTTAAGGAAGCCCCATACCCATTGCAAACAATTCATTATAGAGTTACTTACTTAATCCATCACGCCATGCACGGAAGACACTTTTGCTAATCGTGAAGTTGAATCCACAGACTACCTGAATTGTGAACCGTGATTACTCCACCCTTACTCTCTACCTTACTACGGTATCTACGTTACTTTGAGAACCCGAGCTATTGATCCTGAGTGTATATGTCCGACGAATTTAGCGCAACTGAAGAATCTATAAGAGAGGTACTCGCTAGCCTCAGAGTCGAAGGAGTCATGTCAGAGCAGGGATTGTCTACAGGGTTACAGGCATCATCGACGAGAGGAGTGCAATCCTCCCCATCGACTGCTTGAGCAGGAACATCCCAAACCGGCGCAGAAAGAAGAACCAAACATAAGGACGATATGGCCAATGCGAAGTTGGTTCCATCCATCCTACCTTCTTACATACCACCTCTGAGCGGTGCGATCAACAGAGATAGTGTGCCTAGAGACTTTGAGTACACTCTCATCACGGCGTACCTACCGAAAGGAGTACGTGTTGTCTGCACAAATCACGACAAGATCACAGCATTGAAGTTTAGTGACTTCAACCTGGGGGATCGTAAATTTTACAACACACTGGCCCCGTACAAGTACCTAACCAGAACCAAGGGCAATAATCCGAAGATCATCCCTCGACAATGGACGATGAACCTCACACAGTCTACTCTGCTCAACGTTATGAAGTTATCACACTTCGGCAGACACCAGGAGGTGAATGCTTGTGTGAAGCTGATACTAGCAAGTTACCACAGAGAATACTTATGGTTGAACCGTCACATAACAGTTGATCCAGCGCTGATCAACTGGATCACCGGGCTTAGCATGCAGGGCCCTGATCCCCACGATTACTATCCTGGAAAGACCGCAGATCACGCTCTTGCTCAGAAGATCAAAGAAGCTTATGGCGATGTTGAGAAAGGCACGTGAGGCTACAAGGTAGCTTCTATTGAAAGTGGCGCAGTGGGCCTCACTTGACAACTGATCGCAGGGAAGTTGGTATGCAAGAATCGACCCATGCAAGTATTCGACTTTATAGTCGACCTCGCAGGAAAGTGCGCAGAGGGACTACAGATGAACTAGGTGAAGTATCCAGTGAATCATCTAAAGATTGATTGTAGAGAAGCCCAGGATCAGGGGCATGAATTTCAATTTAGTTGGCTCTTGATACTTATAGATTTTGTTGCATGGGAGCTACTGGAAGGTGCAACCTTCCCCGACATTGACCCCTTTGAACCACTGGCTATGAATTTTAGTACCCTGTGGTACTCGAACGACATGAACAAGCAGTGGCAATCCAATGTCGTATTTCATACCTACTACACCCAGTTGAAGCTCGCCATCCAGTCTGAGCCTCGCATGACCCCGAATACTTTACACAGGTTTCGACCTTTGATAAAGTTCAGTGCAGACCACCATTTTATATATCTGACAGCACGCGCTGATGAGAACAAGGAACAAATTCAATCTTATTACAAGATGATAGAAGAAGACCTGGAGGAAATCACCAAGGAATGGTCGGCAAACCTCCTTATTCCCATAGACCTCGCAAAAGTATCTGACATTGACAAACCAGAAGATGCGCAGAATACACCTGGCCCCAGTAAGACAAAGAAAACAAAATAGACAAAGAAGGATGAGGATATCCAGGATGTAGACATAAGATCTGTAAGAACCACATCTGTTACACCAAAGCAAGGAGGTAATGGAAAAGACTTAGAGGAAGTTGAACAGCGGCCAGAAGATGAAGTAGAAATCATAAAGAAAAGGAAGGGTTCACCTCCAAAATCTTCCTCCCAAAAGAAATCAAAAGCACCTGTGGCTAAGTTGAAGACTACGCTCACTCCATATGACTTCAGTTTTCTCCTCGCAACTATGAATGAAGCCATAGAAGAGATAACCGAGAAGCAAGAAGCTAAGAAAGAGACCATGTACAATAGAATCAAGATCGAACTCCAAAGATTACAACAAGCTCTCCAATCTAGCTGCATCGTCTCCTCTGCACCCCTGCCAGAAGGAACAAGAGAAGAAGGAAATGAACCAGTTCAACTCCACCCGATTTCTAACACGGTCGAAGTACGCCATTGGAAGGCACATGAAGAAACAATGCAGGCCACCCAGGCCTTAAAGCAAACACAAGAGGAAATTATCGAGTAACGTCGAGCTGCGCAACAAGAGAAGGACACTCTCCAAGCGAAATTTGAAGAAGACAAAGCAAAGATTCAAAAAGAGAAAGAGCAGTTGCTCGTGAAGCAGATTGGGATTGAAGAAGCAGTCAACAAATCATTTCACTCTGTGACTGGCTTAGAACAGAAGGCAGGGGACCCCATAGAACGCTAAGTGATGACGCTTGCTGAAGTTATTCAACAACTTCAACAAAGAGTCATGGACTTAGAGCTTCAGACCATACCACAGACCCCAAAAGAAGTGTGCGACCAGCGAGAAATAACTGCCCGAAGCACCGTAGAAAAGATTAAAGAACTCTCTGAGGAATGCAAACAGTTAAGTAGCAGAAGTGCGCAGATCTACGAGAACCTAATCGAGAACCTAGAATTGCATAAATTGGAGTTGCAGCTCCAAGAGGTGAACTATGAAGCCGAAAGGCTACAGGTGTAGCTGAAGGCCCTATCACTTGTAGAGAGAATGAAGAGGTTTCTAGAGCAACTCACAACCCAACAACAGATTCACATGCTTCAGAGTAAAGTAATGGAAGTCTCTCAATGACTTCAACCAGTGAAAGAAAAAGCATGACAATTGTTCACTGAAGTTGAAAGCCAAGGAATAGAACTTGAATAGGTTGTGAATACAATAGAACAACGCCTAGAAAGGTCGGTGAACGAGGCACTCATCCAGGAGTTCATCGAACAAGAGGCAGTAGCAACCCGGCAGGTCGAAGCAGCTCGAGCCAAGCTCGAGGAATTCGAAGCAGAATTAGTCAGACCTGAGTGACTCGGGACGAGTCACAGGTGAGTGTTGGGGGCATGTTGGCCCTTGACTAAGTTTTGAGGAACACTTGATCATATTTGACCGTTTTTGGGACTTCAACAGCCTATCAAAAATCGAGCGCCAGGCGAAGCAGAGATCACAGGATCTCGGTCCACTTTTGGGCCCCTTTTAGAGTTTTGGGTTAATGTAATGGGAAAGGGATGTCAGCCCGTGGGTTTACCCACGCTTAGGCCCACTTTTGTAATGTATAAATAGATACTTAGGAAATGTAAGAAAGGGGGATGGCTTAGTGCTAGAAATTAGATCTGTGTGATTGGATATGGGTTGTATATGCTCTGTGCATGATTGTAAGAGGCTTGCAGAGCTAGGTGCAAGTTGTTGTAAGAGGTTGTAGAGGGCTTTGTGCTGAAGTGCAAGGAAGAAGGATCTATCGAGTTGTGCAGATCTTCTGTCCTGTGCGAAGTAAGGGTTTTGAATGGCTTTGTGTTGTAACCAATTGAAGACAGTAATAAATAAAAAGATTTGTTGGACATAGCCCCAGGGTGGGGGTGAACCATGTAAATTTGTTTGTGATGCTTTGTGCTTCAGCCTGATGTGTTTATCTCTTTCTTTGCTAAGTGCTTCAATATATTTAGATAGATCTAGTTATTCTTTGTGCTTCTTAGATGTGTATGAATGTTATATCTGATATGTATGAAGATGCTTAGTGCCAATACATTGGATCTGATCTATTTTACGGTTGCTAAGTGTTGAAATATCTTAGATCTAAGTAAATGTTGCGATGTTATGCACTATCTGCGAAGTATAATAAGGGTTGAATATTGATGAATGATTGATGTTAAGTGCACTGTAAGTGATATAATCATATATATGTGTCCCAGCTAAGGTTGCAGACACCTGAGTCTTTCAACCACCCCTGCCTCTACCTCGGGTGAGACTTCATATGCTTCGCAGGTGTTGTCGAAAAGGTCGATAGTTAGGATTTTATTGGTGCGCTCTTGAGCTTTGAACCCTGAGTCTGCTCATGTGCCAACACATTGCATCTTATTGTTTATAAAAATCATTTAAATTTTAAAAAAAAAATCATTTTAATTATCATTTACATTAGGAAAAGTTAGGCAATATCATTTTAAAGTAATATATTTGAAACAATGTATTTGGATCCAAATAACATTTAAATTATCATTGACCATGGGAAAAGTTAGGCAATATCATTTTAAAGTAATATATTTGAACCAATGTATTTTGATCACATAACATTCATTCAATTTTTTCCTTAAATTAAACTTTGCATATTTTTATATGAATGAAAGAAAAAACATCCCATTTTAAAATATAATGAATTAATGTATAAAAAATTCATATAATGCACCAAATATCATATATATCTAATTCGATTATTATAATTTCTATGGTTATCCATGCATCCATTACTATAATCCAGTTTTAATAGGCATAAATTAAAATATAATTGTTAATATTTTTACAAAACAGGCATACAATAAATATGATTTATAATATCTCTGCAAAGTGAGAGAGGTAATTGCAAATCAAGATACACACAAAAATTGTTTTGCATTAAGTATGATCACAATATAAATACAATTACAAGTAGCTTAAGATAGATAGTTATCTTAACTACACAATCGATATAGTTGAGATAATATCTCAACTATCTTTAACAAACTCAAACCAAATACTAATCATGGCATTTCGCCATTATTCTCCAACACTCCCCCTTAATGGAGAAATGATTTTTTTTGTTTTTTCAATATAGAAACGACATACAATTCATATATGTCATCTTTGTTTGACTGGTCTTCATTAGCAACTCTACCCACTCTGCAATCACTTGGTTTCTCTCTTTTCTTCTCCACACTTTTGAGCTACCTCTTGATCCATTTAAAGTATAACCACTTCAGACCATCATTGACGTATTTGTAGGATTGACACTTCTTGACTACTCCAAAGTATAGCCTCGACACTGAAGTATCCTATGGATACACTACCATCTATGAAATTCCCCCGAAGAGAAAATTTTGACAGTTATATAGGACAATGATATGATTACTGGATATTTTTAGTAGTCAATCATACAACTGACCTGCTTTAATACACTCACGGAAAACCTGTCAGTGAAGATCTTGAAGCACCGAAGTAAAACAATAATCTCCAGCATATAATAGACTGTAAATTAATCAAATCAACGATGTGTTCTCTCAGCACCGAAGAACGTCAAGAACCGCTAATTTAAATCATGTTACCCTATTCAATAATTGGTTCTTCATACTGTAATTGTGCAAACCCAAATATAATGCTAATACATACTTTAAAACACATCACACAACACAATAAATCTGCAATCCACTCAAGTCTGCAAGTAGCAGCAACGAATCGAATCTCAAGACCCGAGATCTGTGATGTCATAAGTTCAATGTAGACTTATAAATAAAACAAAAGACTGGCACTAAAGTAGTGGCATTGTGGCAACTTATACAAGTTCTTTACTCGGACAAAGACTGTAGGAAGCCTTCTCTTTGCATGGCCTGGTAACAAATTCCAGTGCTCAAGCATATAATACGTCAGGTCTCTTCAACCATGGTCTTCTCCACACAACTCTCTTTGCAGTGATCTCCTTATTAGCGATTCAAATTAAATCGCCCAGCTCCAAATGTATCCAATGAACAAAAAAATATTATGTTGATCTGCAAAATGGAGAAGGGCTATTCTCCTGTGATCATGGTCTCTACAATGATGCTCGAATGTGACAGATTGTTAATAGCTTTGATGAGAAAACTCAATGATGATTCTTCTTACACGCAGTGGTGGAAATTAGGATGAATGTGAATATCGAAAATCTTATCGTTTCACCTTGACGACAACTCGTTCTCTGGTTGAGTTCATGCTGCTTCCATACTTCTCAACCTTCAACTCTGTAGCATCTTATCCTTTCATGGTTTCCACTATCAAATACGCCCAGTACACGGAACCACTTATCGCCATACAACGCCTCACGTGGATCCTTTTAGGCAGTGAACACAGTCACTCACGTAGGCACATGGAAATCATCTCACGGGAAAAATAAAAATAAGAATAAAACATACCTACGGAAACACAAAACAACTCACATCTTATTGGGCCCTCCTGTGATGGAGATAACCCAGAGCACTCAGCTCTGATACCAAATTGCAAATCAAGATACACACAAAAATTGTTTTACATTAAGTATAATCACAATATAAATACAATTACAAGTAGCTTAAGATAGATATATATCTTAACTACACAATCGATATAGTTGAGATAATATCTCAACTATCCTTAACAAACTCAAACCAAATACTAATCATGGCATTTCACCATCATTCTCCAACAAGGTTGACTCGACACAATAACAAATAGATACCTACACATCTTTTGAACATATTCTTGCCAACTAGATTAAAAACCATACCAAAATTGTACGAGAAATAAAATGTAAAACAAATTTCATCTTTCAAACATTTTAATAAATAATTTTTTTATTAAAAACAAATTTAAAAATAAAAAGAAAAATAATATTTAAAATTATAAAACAAAAAATTAATATTTATATCTTGGGTTTTTTTTGGAGACAACATATATATATATATATATACAGCCTGAGTGGGCCTAATGGTTAAGAACATGTGTTTCCTCTTAAGAGGTCACACGTTCAAATCTAGAGGGGGGTAGGGTATGTATACCTTCGTAGACTTTACCAGTCAAATCATTGGGCGAAGGAGGGTCCCTTGTCCCACAAACAAGGGGGTCTCATACACCAATTTGGTGTGCTAGCTTGGTCGTGACCTTAAAAATAGATTATTATTATTATTATTTAAAATTTTAAAATTCTCCATAAACATTTGTAGTTGCTTCAAGCATGTAAGTATAACAAGTTGTACTATATAGTATTATGCACAGCCCTTACACTTGCCAATTCTAAAAAAGCTTGAGCAATTTAAAAAAGGGCCAAGTGACATTTCATTATTGGCTACTAGACAAGAGAAAAATGCAATGTAGCTTTAGGAAACTTGAGCAAAATGCAGTTTAGCTCTAGGAAACTTAAGTGGGAACTATCTCTAGAACAATTTGTCTTCCTCATATTTCTTATTAATAATGATTATGTTAAAACATAAAAGACATTTCCTTTTCAATAGGTTTTGCAGAATGAAAACCACTATAAAACACTTTGGTTATGTAAAGAGATTAGTTTCATATTTTAGATTAAGAAGGTGATTCAATAGTGATTCATTCAAACATTTAGTACTCAATCAAATTCAATATTATCTTGTTGTTTTCACAATGCTTGAGGTTGGGATGGTGGAAGCACTAGACTTGAATGACCCCTGGAAACCCATGTACAATATGTAAAATCTAAAGTGACCATAAAAATGAGAAGAACAAGAATAGTAACCACAAGGATCAGCCCTTCGAAATGTTGCATTTCCTGTTTTTTTTACATGGAATCTTTGCTTGTTGTAACATTGTTGTTGAAAATATAATATTTAAATCACCAAAAAACCAAATCGAAACCCTTCATACAAAGCCCATGTTTTGAGTTGCAACTTTTACAATAGATTTAGATTCAATGCAATACAAAAACAATGGATGGGAAAAATGATCTTATTCTCAAATAATTAATTTCCATGATTGTCAAGACTAAAGATATATGTCTGGAATATCCCCGAAATATGCCCAAAAAATCCCTAAAATCTTGCCAAAACATCCCCAAAATTTGTCTGCAATGTCCCTCAAATCTGTC
>SNQJ01S0272676.1:0-11608 GCA_010110895.2 Picea sitchensis
GTGGCTAACTACTAGGGTGCGAACACTTTATAAAGAAGGGAAAAAGATGAATTCTCGAACCTTCTAGAAGGGAATCTTCTAGAAGGATGAGATGGCATTCGAATGGTTATCTAAGTACTGGCTTTCTCGATATTTTGGGATCATTCCTATCCTAGTAACTAATCCATTCTCTCTTATAAATTGATGGGATTCTCATGGAAAAGGTTAGCAACAAAATAGCAAGAGATTTATTGGAGAATTAGTGTAAGATTGTATGAAGGACTGATGCTACAACAGCTAGAGACACCAGCAAGGTTATCAAAAGTGGTTGATCTTCTTCATGCTTGAGCAAGTGTGTGTGTCAGAGCTAGGAGCCATCGAAAGGAGGTTTGTAACATAAAGGATCAGGTTGTAATTCTTTCTTTCTATCAATTTAATACAGTAATATGTCCCTTTCCCATAAAGCCAATGTCACTTTATTGCATAACTCCTTGATCATATGCATAGTTTAACTGTTGAATATATTAAGTTGTTTTCACTTCAATTGGTTTGAGCTGTTCTGGTCTTGACAACGCAAGAGCGTTGGAGTGAAGCTGGACAACAGAGAACCAAGGAAGCGATCATAAGGTATGTTCATGATTCTTACCTCCTAGTCCATTCAATAGTCTAAATCTAGGGAACGAGTATTATTCTGTCCTGTTTTGTTCTAGAGCCAGGTGGATCTAGGGAGATCGGTTTGTGTCTGCACTTACGGATTAATCCTAAAACACCTAGGTTGATACCTCCCATGATCAGGCTAATGTGAGACACCTCTCTCCTCACTCATGACCTCACATGCATGCCTCATCATCCCCACTTACCTGTCCAATCATTTTTTGATTTGGAAGCGTTGCCCACACAGCAGGCAGTTTCGTAGCGCCTGTCACGTTTATCATTCATCCACTCCAAGTCATGATTTCCACGACTGATACCATGTCTCTTTTTTAGTGCCAGAAGTTAGTTGAAGTTCTTTCAAAAGATCTTGCATTTATGATCCTTGGTAACAGTTTACAAATTTGAAAGGTTCAGCAGTGTTGCACTGCATAAGTTTGCTAGTTCTGATCAGGCGACCGCATGTCAACTAAATCCGATGCTGTGAGATATTTCAGGGCCAAAGTTTCCTCAATGTCATCGTAAGAGCGTGCTAAGGATCTCAACAGATGTCGACTTCATAGGTATCTTGTGCAACCTCCTTTGCATATTAATTTTCACAGGAGATTTGTTCTCAGGTTTCGGATTGTTAAGCTTGCAGGGTAGTAGGGGAGCCATATTTTCATACCTATAAACATCCTCGCTGGTGTCCATGGTCTGATTACTGTTGTTTTTTATAGCCTTTGAACGTTGCAAGCCTGCAATAGCCTATCCTCTGTGAATGCATTGTGCTACGCAGAGGCGCTGCTCAAACCTTCTCTGATTATTCTTTGCTTCCTTTCATCTTGTATGAAGAGTCATTTTGGGATTACCTCTTCACAGTCTACACTCTGAAAGCCTGTATAAGTGTGAAGGTCCATTTCTCATAGTCAAGCTCATTTTTTAAGAACTGTTAATTTGGAGGGCCATCTTTGTACTTTTGAAACCTGAATTGAAGCTTTCTGGTCAATAACATCCCTTAAGCCTCTTAAGAACCCTCATTTTGAGTCATGGAGACCCCTCAGTCGAAGAAAACACACAAAGGTGGCAAGATAGTTCGAACAAAACCTGTGAACATGAGCCTTTTTGACACAGAACCCATGGCAAGGGAGATGTTTCAAAGAGCAGGATGCCTCTCTTTTTGCCAGAACATGTAGAGAGGCCACCCAGAAGTAGAAAAACAATTTTCATTAAATTTTGATGGCAAGAAAACCAGAGTTGGAGATTTGGAATTTGAGGTAACTGAAGCCTCCATCTCAGCTGCAACATGGATCCCCATTTCAAGTGAAAATTGGTTCAAGGCCATGGTATTGAGTTCACCCTTTGTTAAATATCTATTCAAGCCTGAAGACTGAGCCAATGAGTTATCTAAGAGTATGCCAAGGAATCAGTTGATCGACTAGTTTGACAGAATGCTGAAAATCATACAGAGATATTTTAGTTGTGAAGGGAGATTAGCACCTTGTATCATTACCACATAAGGCCGTTGTTACATTTTACTGGTAAGGTTCAGATGAATGTTCCTTATTATCTAATGAGAAGCATAGGTAAAATCTCAGATAGGGTGCAAGACAAATCTAAGGATGTGGATTCTAGTCTTTTCCACTACGGACTTATCAGGATGCTTGTCTCTGAAGAGTTGGGAAAGAAAGAGATTTCCTGGGAGATTTTTTTGGTTACTTCTCACTTCGAGCTGGACCCAAAACCTACTCCCCAATCACAGATCACGGGTTCTTCATCACCTACTAGGACTAAAGCAGGGATCAATAAGAAGAGAAAGGGCAGAGCCCCTAATTTAGAGATCAACAAGTAGGTCAGGGAAGCTGAGGTGGAAGTCTGTCCTTCTCCACATAGAGATTTATCACCACCACCTTCACCAGGGTTAGAAGAAGTTTCTTCTTCTACCAAGGTGACATCTAAAAAAGTGAAGAAGATTATCTTTCCCTCCCCTCCTCCAGCAGTTGAAATCAAGGGTAAAAGAACTTTCACTAGGTCATCAATTCCTAAGGGGGTTCTCAAGGAGTAGTCTTTACCAGAAACCCCTATGCATAAGAAGAAAGGTAAGGGCATTGAAAAATATGTAGAAGAAAAACAAGAAACCCCTGTACAAGAAATAAAGGCTAAAAGTACCAAAAGACCTTTGGAGAGGAAAGATGAAATCCTTGTGAAAGATTGTGAATAACCTATGAAGAATAAAGAAGAGGTTGTTGCGCAAGAGAAGAAGCACAAAGGAAATTTTTTTGAGAAGGCTGATGAAACATGCAAGGAAACTCTTGTACAGATGGAAGAAAAGGATGAGAAGAATCCCGCTGAGACTGCACATGTCCCCAACCCCCTTAGTTGCCAAACCTACAAAATACTTATTAAGTAGCTTAGGGATGCAAGGAGAGAAATAGATCATCTCAAAGTAGAAGACAAGGTCCACTTGGCTCATATGAATGAGCTCATGATTGGCTACAACCATACCCTAGACTTGGCAAGGTTCGCAACGAGAAAGGCTCTGCCTCTTCATAAACAACTGAAGAATCTTTACAGACAAAACAGAGAATTTCAGTCTCAGAATAGGAAGATAAAGGGAGAGGTGAGACACTTTCAAGATGAGGAAGATCAAAGAAATTTACAGGTGTTGGTAGAAGCTACCATTGAAAATGATAAACGAACAACTAAGGAGAGATCAACTACACCGAAGAAGCCTGCCAGTTCTAGGAAGAAGAAATCTGCTGAGCCAATTGAAGAGACTCTTTCTACTAGAAAGAGTGTGAGGCTAAGTGTTAAGATGTAAAAACAGTTGGTAAGGGGTAAGCTCCATTTTTGGGAATTGTTCCTTTTTGGGAGGGTTAACTGATATGAAGATACTATGCTTTCCATCTATACAGGCTCCTAGGCATTTAGCTATATGGATTTTGAGTTTTTTCTAAAGTGCTATCTTCACTCAGTAGTAAATGGCATTATCTATGGTATAGTCAAGGCATCTGTCATAATTGGAAGGAAAAAAACTGCTCTGCACATGTCCTAGATTCAAAGACACTGCGTTCTAGCAATGATACCCAAAGTTGTATGAAAACACAACATAAGTAGTGCTACGTACAGGCACTGGGTAATATCTTACAGAGAACATATCTGCACATAGTGGTGCTACGTAAAGCGCTACATAATATTACACAAAGGGCAGAGTCAGTATATGGGTGCAACACAATGACGCTACCTATAGGTGCTACATAATATTTGACAGGGAGCCAATTTACACACATACACAGCATAGAGGCACTGCCTTCTCTCCTTGTTACATTTTAAGGTGTGCTACCCAGAGTTGCTACACAAGGAAGTTTACCAGCAAACACCAGGGATCTAGGAAGACTAGGCCAACAATTTTGGATAAGTTAACGATGGAGTAAATGACAGAAGTAGCAGTTGACATCCAGAGGAAAACTACATTATCCAAAGGGACACATGGAAAAATAGGAGCTGAGCAAAAAAAGAGGATCAAAGAAGTTAGAAGCATGATTGGATTAGTCACCAACATTTCCTTGTTTTATAGCACAGGATGTTATCTTTGTTGTTAGAATAAATAAATGTTTAGAGGTTTTTAAGGAAAAGAGGCCATCTCATACCTCCAACTGTTGCCTCCCTTTCTTGTTATAAATATACAGATCAATTGCTTTAGCAATTTCGGATGGTTGAGCAAGACTCCCTAAACTGTAATATTTTGGATAAAGTGACTGTGATCTAGTGTGTACTGGACTTAAGACTTTTTGACTAATAGAAATCGGCTTCTATTTCAGACTATTTGCCTCTAATGCTAAATGTTCATATTTGAATGCTTCATATGGATAATTGTGGTAATGCTATGATGGATATTTGATCATTTTATTGTCATGGTGTTTATTTAGCTCCTTAGTTTCTGATTTCAAGAAGATCTCGTTTTAAGAAACTTTCTTCCTGAGGCTCTTGTGGACCTAATGTTTGCAGTAGCCCTTACATTCCTCTCAATCAAGTCTTCTTTATATCCACATTTACTCCCAAAATATTGGTTAAAGTTAGTCAAGACCTTATTTGCTGGTACAAGTTAGCCATGTTTCTGAGTTAGGATATTATTATTTCAAGTTTTTCCATTCGACCTTTCAAAAAACACTCATACTTTCACATATAATCTGATGGGTACTGGGCTTACCTTCCTTGCAATGGGAAGGTGACTCCTAGTCCTAACATGTTCCATTAATAAAGGTATACATTTGTGGTATTTTGGTCCTTTATTTGGGATATTGTTGTTGTAATATGTCACTTATTCTCTTATTTCTGTTCCACATATCTCAATTCACTAATAAACACCAGAAGTGGTATCATAACACTTTCCCGAGCACATATTTTAGAGAATTTGTTTTTCTAGGATAGACACATGTTTTGACAGATCTATCATTTTGATGCAGGAGCATTGTAAAGAAGGAAACAAAGCAAGTGCATAAGCGGAGGACAGGTGGAAATGCACCAGTCCACATTTTGAAGGCATTTGAATTTTGAAAGACGGAGCATCAATGTAATAGATAGGAGGATGTATTGCATTTATGTTTTGGAGATTGTAAGCAGATCTTGAGCATTGCTCTCATATGTCAGTTATGGAGGCATTTAATTGTAATGAATGTAAAGTAGGTAGCTTTTAATTTCCAATTAGATAGCTAGAGCTGTAAGAGGGAAAACTCTAGAAAGCTCCCTCATAGGTATTGTATTGTAGTCAATTATTCTCATTTCTAAGATGTAGAGAAAAGAATAGGAAAGTAGAAGAACAAAGACTGTAGGAATCTTATAAGCAGATAGCTATTGCTATTTAACCCATGTACAAATACAGTTGGATTAATATAAAGAATATTTGATTCAATTTCATGGTGTTTTTATGCATTTTGTTTACATCTTTGAATGGTATGTTTACAGTCTGTTTATATTCTCTGTTATGCATTCGTTTCAATATTATGTGTATGAATGCTTGGATTTCATGTTGAATGCATGAAGTCTGTGAGAGGAGAAGTATGAGTTTCAATTGTTTCTCTTCCTGAGAAATTCCTACAAAGAGTGCAGTGGAAGTCCGCAAGGAGTGCGTTGACGAGGCTCTGGGTTTCATCTCAGAAGAATTAAGGAGGGATACCATTGTTCTTATACCTATAGAAGTGCAATTGTAGCACAAGATCCATGAAAGGTGTGCGCAGGCCAGAGAGAGTCTTGGACTTTACCAACCAAGGAGGAAGGTTGAAGAACTGCTGTTACAGAGAAGTGCACATAGTTGGAGGTGGTGAATAACTAGAGGTTATTGTGAATGCCGCAAGGAGTGCATGCAAGAATCCTTTAGAAATCCTTGAGTTTGTAGCAGAACAAAGATCAAGAAGGATAGAGAATTGAGAGAATTCAAAGGAAGAACTAAGTCTGAAACTACTTCGCAAAAGTTAAGTTAGAAGAAAAGGAGGCCAAAGCAATTGGGCAGAAGTATTTGGGAAGTCCGAATGAATGGTTGAAATTATCAGAGGGAGAATCACGAAGTTTCGTGGGTCGTTGGATCTTGCAGACTAGTGGGGAGATTAAGGCTGAGTGTCTTTCAACACTCATAAGCTCAGGAGGGATAGTGGTCATTGGATCCGGATCAATGAAGGTTGTTGATCGTGTGCTTGATTCACCGTTTTAGAATTCGGGGCATAGAGGATGTTGTGACTTGGAGTCGAGAGTTGAGAACTCCCAATATCGTGAAGTCCCAATAGAATCAGGATCGTCAGATCACGAGAAGCTTAGAGCTGTGGATCGTGATTAGGAATCATGATGATTTCGGTTATCAGTGAAAGGTGTTGTTGCATTACAAATTGTCAGTACACGAAACCTGAATTGCTGAAATATTTGGCCCCAGGTCGCAGTCGAGGGTCACGTCAAGAAAGTCAAGGGAGGAATCAAAGGACCCGTTAGCCTTTCAGGGTTTCGGGGATTGAAAAAGTCAAGGAGACTCATACTAGGGGTTGCAAAGTTGCGAAACTCGATACACCTTTTTGGTGGAGTGTGTGGTCACGTCAGTTGGTCACGTGGGTGTGAGTTGGCGCTTAGTGCTTGTTCACACAGACATAGCTCCTAAGAAGGACCTGTGGATAGACACTTGTATGTTGAGGATTCCTGTGGGGAATCAAAGAGTCAATCAGACTCAAAGGGGGGAATTAAGAATGATCCTTATATAGGGAGGTTGTGCATAAATTGTTGAGGTAGGGGTGCTGCATCATGTGGTATCAGAGCCTACAATCTTTGTTTTTTGTAATCAAGGGAGACAGAAGGCAAGTTGTGATTTAAATTCTGCGTGGAATAGATTGAAACAATGTTGCCCAAAAGACGTCAACATAGACCAATGCCCGATCCAACTGTGGAAAGGGAAATGAGATAAATCTGTGCTCGATTAGATGCTATGGAGACAATACAGAGACAAACAATTGATGTTGGAGATGTCAGTGAAACCGAAAGAAAAAATGAGGCCAGAGCTGGAGAAGAAATTGGAGTCAAAGATGCTGCAGAAGAACGTCTATTCAGAGCTGTTGCGAGGATAGGTGCTAGAGAAAATATGGACATTCCAATGTACGAAGGCAACTTAGACGTTGAGTAGATGCTAGATTGGTTTAGAGCTTTGGACAAATACTTCGACTATGAGGATATCGAAGAGGATAAGAAATTCAAACATGCCGTCACTAGACTTAAAGGGCATGCAACACTGTGGTGGGATGAACTGCAGGATGACAGTCGTTGCAAAGGAAAGCAAAGAATCAAAAGCTGGGAGAGAATGGTTACAAAGATGCAAGTTGAGTTTATACCCAGAGACTAGCAAATTAATCTGTTTCGAAGAATGCAAAATTTGAGTACAGAAGCCTAAGGAGGAAGAAAATAAGCCTCATACTCACCCAGAAATAGGAGGAAGTTCATAGGGAAGATAATTTGTCGACATAAATACTTTTTCGCGAGCTAGAGGAAGAGGAAGAGGCAGAGGTAGTGAGATAAAGTGTTTTGTCTGTGGAAAAATTGGACACAAATATTATGAATGTCTTGAAAGAAAAAGAGATGGAGGAGGTGAAGCTCACATTTCAGAAGTGCAAAGGTGAAATGTTGAGGTAAAATATGCAGAAGGCGGAAGATCCTTAATGATGAGGAAAATTCTCTTAAATCTAGAGAAAGAGGTGGAGAATCCAGTCCAAAGAAACAATTTGTTTAGAACTTCTTGCAAGACCAAGGATAGGGTATGCAAGGTAATTGTGGATAGTGGAAGCACAGATAATCTAGTCTCCACTGAAATGGTGGAAAAGATGGAATTGGAGACAGTTGCACATCCGAGCCCATATATAGTCTCGTGGTTGCAAAAAGGACATTAGGTAATTGTCACTAAACAATGTTTAGTTGAATTTAAGATAGGGGGATACAGAGATGAAATTTTATGTGATGTTATTCCCATGGATGTCTATCATCTTTTGTTGGGTAGACCATGAAAATATGATAGAAATGTTGTTCACAATGGGAGAAAGAACACATACACCTTGGAGAAGAATGGTAGAATGCATATGTTGCTGCCAATTGAAGACAAAAAGGTGAAAGTTGAAACAAGCAATACTATACTTATCATGAGTGGGATGGAGCTGCTTGATGAAGTCAAGAAAGAAGAAGACATGCAATTTGCTATAGTGAGAAAACCCCGAGTCAATTTGAAAAGTACTTCGATAGATGATCTACCGGAGGAAATTCAGGAACTATTGGAGAATTTCGTTGATATAGTGGTAGATGAATTACCTTGTTTGTTTCCGCCCATAAGGAGTATAAGCCATCACATTGACCTTATACCTGGAGAAATTTTACCAAACAAAGCAGTGTACAGATTGACACCATAGAAGAATGAGGAGGTCAATAAGCAAGTATAGGATTTGATCGACAAAGGATTGGTTAGAGAAAGATTGAGTCCATGCGTTGTTCCAACAATGCTAAGTCCAAAAAAGGATGGTGGATGGAGAATGTGTACCGACTCAAGAGATATAAACAAAATCATCATCAGGTATAGATTTCCTTTATTGAGGATGGATGAATTGATGGATTTCTTAAGTGGAGCAAAGTTTTTTTCAAAACTTGATTTGAAAAGCGAATATCATCAGATTAGAATGAGGGAAGGTGATGAATGGAGGACAACATTCAAAACGAATGAAGGACTATATGAATGGATTGTCATGCTATTTGGTTTGATGAATGTGCCAAGTACTTTCATGAGGTTAATGAAAAAAGTCTTGAAAGATTTCATCGGGAAATTTGTAATTGTGTATCTTGATGATATACTAATCTTCAGTAAGATTGAGGAAGAACACTTGAGACACTTAACTCTAGTGATGAGGAGGTTGCAGCAAGAAAAGTTGTTGATAAATTTGAAGAAGTCGTCTTTCATTAAGAAAGAACTCATTTATTTGAGGTTTGTGATCTCTTCAAACGAGTTGAAGATGGATCCTGAGAAGGAAAAGCAATCAAAGATTGGCCATCGCCAAAGAACACCTTTGAAGTCAGAAGGTTCCATGGATTAGCTAGTTTCTACAGGAAGTTCATCAGAAATTTTAGTGGAATTTCTGCACCAATGATGGACACAATCAACAAAGACATAAATCTTTTCATTGGAGAGAGGAAGCAGAGAGAAGTTTTAATTTTCTGAAGGAGAAAATAACTGGACAACCAGTTTTGGTTCTACCAGATTTCAGTAAAACATTCCAAGTCAGATGTGACACAAGTGGATTTGAGATTGGAGCAGTATTGAGTCAAGACAATAGACTGATTGCATACTTCAGTGAGAAGCTGAACGATGCCAAAGTGAAATATTCCACGTATGATAAAGAATTTTATGCAATCATACATGCATTAAAGAAATGGAGGCAATACTTGATTCCAAAATAGTTTTCCTTGTATAGCGACAACCATGCTTTACAATTCATAACTCGACAGGAAAAGCTAAACCAGAAACATGCGAAATGGGTTGAATTTATGCAGAACTTTACTTTTTTTATAAAGAACATTTTTGGAACTGCTAACAAGGTTGCTGATGCATTGAGCAGAAATTGTTTGATTCTATAGGATTTTTGTGTGAAGACCTTAGGTTTTGATAGCCTTAAGGATATGTATAGAGATGATCTAGATTTTAAAGATGCTTCTATAGCATGTGAGAATCTAGTTCTCAGAGATAGAAGCCAATGTATTGAGTATTTGATTCATGATGGACTGTTATTCAAGGGAAATCAGTTGTGTATTCCGAAGATTTCTATGAGAGATAATCTTCTAAAAGAAAAACATAGTGGGGGATTGACTGGACATTTCGACCATGACAAAACGTTTGCGCAACTGAACAACTTATATTATTGGCCAGGGATGAGAACAGATGTGAATAAGTTTGTCAACAGATGCAGGATGCCAACACACGAAAGGGAAAAGACAGAATACATGATTGTATCAACCATTTCCAGTACCAGAGAGGCCGTGGCATGCGGTAAGCATGGATTTTTTGTTTGGGTTTTCGAGGACACAGAGGGCTTGCGATTCCATATTCGTGGTAGTTGATAGATTTTTTAAAATGGCACATTTCATTCCATGTAATAAAACCATTGATGCAACTCACATTGCAAACCTGTTTTTCAAAGAAGTTATTAGACTTCATGGCTTACCCAAGAGTATAGTTTCAGATCGAGATACCAAATTTGTTGGTCATTTTTGGAGGACACTATGGAAGAAGCTGGGAATAGAATTGTCTTTTAGCTCAGCATATCACCCTCAAACTGATGGACAGACCAAAGTAGTGAACTGAAGTCTAGGAGATTTATTGAGGAGTTTAGTAGCTGAACATCACAGTCAGTGGGATCAGATTTTGCCGCAAGTGAAATTTTCATATAACGATTCACCTAATAGAAGCACAAGACATAGCCCATTCCAAATGACATATGGGATGCAGCCAAGAGGAGTATATGAATTGCGATCCTTAGGGCATAGTGAATTCAGAAGTGTTGGAGTAGAGGATTTTGCAGTAGATATGCAAGAGCTTCATGGAAAGGTTAAGGAGCGGTTAAAGAATTCCAACCAGGAATACAAGTGCAGAGTAGATTAGCATAGAAGATAACTTCAGTTTGAAGTAGGAGATTTGGTCTTAGCCCACCCGAGGAAAGAAATATTCCCAAGGGGATTGTATAATAAGCTGAAGATGAAGAAGATAGAGCCATGTAATATTTTGAGGAAATTTGAGGCCAATGCTTATAAAATAGAATTTCCATATGGGGTAGGGATATCGCCCATATTCAACATAGCATATCTGTATACTTATAGAGCAGATGGAACAAAGAGTTCATAGGATCAGAAGGAAGTTCAATGGGTCAAACAGATGTCTATAGCTGAGAAGCCGCATATAGAAAAGACCATTGATTAGAGAGTCAACAAGAAGACCTGGAGGAAGACATATCTTGAGTGTCTGATCAAGTGGAAAGGACACTCGATTGAAGATGCAAGTTGGGAAAGCAAAGCGGAGATCCAGAAACATGGATAGACGGTGTAGGAGCTCATGAACATGAGTTCATGAATTTTTCATCGAAGGGACTATGATGCAGGAGCATCGTATGGGATCCAACAAAGCAAGCACAGAAGCGGAGGACAACTGGAAACGTACTGTTAGGACCAGATATTGTACCCTTTTTGCCCATACTTTTTGCTATTATTATACCCTTCATCACCTGTATTTTGACTTATACTATCATTTCACCTGATCATTCCAAGGTACACAACGTCCTTTCTCATTATTATATGCTTAATCCATTTTGCATAATACTTTACATTACTTTTGAACCTAACCATTGATTAGAAGTGCATAAGTGTCCATATTTGCAGAATACTATTTCAGACCGATGCTGAAACACAGAACTACCCAAAGCCGCTGTTGAGATGATGCTGAAAC
>SNQJ01S0272679.1:0-11608 GCA_010110895.2 Picea sitchensis
AATCCTCCTCGATAATGACGCCAAAAGTTTATTGCACGAATTGTAGGTTGGGAAAATCCCAACCCAATCTAAAAAGGTGAGACAACTATGGGAATACCTACCCACTTTCACCTTATATAGGTACTACCCTCAATTTAGAGATAATAAAATAACCTCAATGGGGGAATCCTGGGTGACCCTAGAGGGATTTAGATGGAGAATGAAGAGATTTTGAGAGGAACCCTTAGGTAAATGATGGAATAAGTGTGAGGGATTGGAAATGAGTCTTGATGATGGTAAATGGTTTCCAAAGACTTGAGTACTCACACCAAAGTGTTACACCTTCCTGAGACAAGACAAACAATCGAGATACAAGCCCATAAATCAAGTGGACAAGAAAGAGAAGATTGATTTCCTATATTGCATAAGTAAAAGAAAAAATATCAGCAAGAATAATAGTTAGTTACTGTAGATTTAACCATCAAAATTATCAAATAATTATTGGACAATGAAGAACTAAAACAATAGATAACTTTCCAATAATTAAGCATGGAATTTGATAGTGAATTAGGGATGCTATATGAAGTTATCAGAAAAGTGTTATGGTGGCCTTATGGATGTAGCAAACAATTGCTACAACAACAAGATTCAACCACCAAAAATCACAAGTAAACCACCCAAAATATGCATAATGATTAGTAGATTATTAAGGAAGCTTTCTAACAAATTCTGACGATTGAAAATCAAGTTAAAGTAAGAATTTGAAAGTGTTTTGTTGCAGCCCTAATGTATGTGTATTTTAGTTGATTATAACCAAGGAAATAATAGGCCAATCATGATGCCCTAGTGGCTTTAGCAAGATTAAGATACCAAGAAAATATTCTAACTTGAACAATTTCAATATCTCTCAAAATCTCATGTACGAATGCAAGTAATTTATTTCTCCAATGAAAAATTAGATTAGTGCCTTTACAAAAGGGTATGGAGTATTATTATATTAGGTTAGTTTTACTATTTCTCAAGGGGTGTAATCCATTTTAGTCCCTTGATCAAGTAACCCTAACAAGGTAAATCTAGGAGGGTGTAAGCCCTTTTACTCCTCCTAGCAATCTTTGCATAAGCTTGTCCAATCAACACCAATGATAACTTGGTGAAGGGTATAAGCCATTTTATTCATCCGAGTATCTAGCCAAGAAAAACCATGAAACAATAAATAAGAAATAACAATATGTGGATTTTCCTTACCAATTTCAAGAGAAATGCTATACAAACCCTTGTTTACCAAGAAAATATCATCAATATGCAAGAAAATGCCTCCAAGAAGGGTAGCACACCACTTTTATCCACAAGAAAAGTATAAACCATAGCATAAGAGAGAGAGAGAGAGATGAATTTTCCCAAGAGGGGCGAAAATTTCAGCCAAGTAGCTCTTCTCACATAAGAGAGTTATGATAAAATGAAATGATTTTGGTCTTTATTTATAGAAGACCTATAAAATTTGTATGTCCACATAAAAGTAGGGTAAACCACAAAATAAGGGGGCCATCCCCCTTAATTTTTCCCCTTTAAAAATTATTTTGAATTTACACATTAAGAAACCCTAGAAATATTACGCCGCGCCTTAGAGGGGTGACGTTTTGGCACTTTATGGAAGTCATTGAGTATTTGAAGGGATCGCTGGGCCTCCAAAGGCCACGTGTCACAGTAAAATGTGTCTTACTTCTCCATTAATCATGCCAAACCATCTTCAAATATCACCACCACCATCAAAACCCTAGACCTAGGGTGACGTCAAACCCTCAAGATGAGTTTTGACCTTTCAAGGCCAAATGTTGGGCTAATATGGGCTAGGCCTCATCCTACAAAGTATCTCCTCTTTCCTCCAAAGGAAATGTTAAAGCTATGGCTGATCCCAATGTCTAAGTCATGGTATCCAACCTGTAGGATTCATGGCCCAATAAATGCCCAAGCTAGGCTTGTCCCTCCAAAACGTCCATGAACAAGGACCTAAAAATACAGACAAGTGTGCCCTCCAAGGATCTCAAGTCAAATGTATCATGGAAATTAAAATCACATTTAATACAAGAGACACCTAAACATGTGCATTGAAACTACCTTATCAAATTAAACAAGAGCTCAAAGACCCTATGCAATTTTCTAAGTTTAGGCATGGGAGGGTTGACATGGTGACCTATTGGGTGAATCATTCCTTAATTCAAGGAGTGTTTCCTAGGTGGACCCTCTATAATTCATGTGGATAATATGAAGTGGATGGGGGGTAAGAATTTTGGGCATGGGGTTCATGACATACAAGGGTTCATATTGTCTCTTTTACGGGTGCCTTTGTAGAGGGTGTGTTGCACCTTAATTTCAATGCATCCTTTTTCCAAGCCCATTCATAATTTTGCCATTAATTAATTAAAGTCCAGAACAATTGGATACTCCCAATGGGTAAGATAAACCTTAGGGGGAAGTACCACAATTTCACTTGAAGGGATAGGCACACAGAGTGCCATATGGGTAAAGCAAAGGTTGTAATACACTTATGTAGATCCCTCAACAAGTGGGACGTTGATATAATATGAAATTGTTTCTTGTAGGTCTTTGATTTTTTAAGAGAAACGTTTCATTATTCTCAATACCTTTTTGGGAGATCATATGGAAGGTTATAGTTTTGGATTTCATCTTTTTCAAGATACATTCCCTCTGGGCATTTGCCCCCTTCTTCCCATGAAATGAGGTATAATCCCTTCTTGGGATAGTACACCTGAAAATCCCAAAATATAAGGGGATGAAAAGAATGAAGTGTGAAAAATGATAAGTATGATCGGAAATCGCACGATGACTCATCAAGGGGACCTCCCAATAGCAAACACATTCCCAAGTGTGACCACTTACTAGGGAACAATGTCAAACACCAAGGTGAAACATGGCAAATAGAATAATTTACGAGCATAAGTTCTATAATCAAAAGCAACTTTAAATGAAACATACACAAATTCCTCAAATATTAAAGTGCCACTTACCACAATACCTGACTTGTACCTCATGGAGAAAGACCCATCATCTTCCATAAGCAAGATGATGTGGTGAATGACATCGTGATTAATTGAGGATGTGTGGTGGTGAAGTGGGTCTTTGTCTGTGCATGTGGACATTGGAAATCATCTGTCTCTCGGTACTCCATGTATGCAACCTGAGGGCCTCAACACATCATCTCCTTAGTTATACCTAGAAATTGGGATTAACAATGTTAATTATAAATTTATGTTGATGTGTATACACATTATAACACAACAACATGGTCATTCGAATTGAATCTAGTTAAGATTGAGATTTTCTAAAATTACATGATTTTATAAGAAGTCCATAATCTAAGCATAATAATGGAGAGACAAAATCTTAAGCCTAAGAGGCACATATTTTAGCTCTTCGATCACTGCCATTGCAATAAGCTCGACATTGAATCCAGATACAAGTTAGTTGAATTCTTTCACACACTTCCTAATTTTCTCATAAGGTAATCAAGTATTCCTTGTCTAGGAAGGCATTCCAAAGGAGGAATGATAATCAACCTAAAATTGCATGCAAAAGAACATAATTAATTAGAATTAATGAAAACATCATACTGACCATACTAAAAAAATTGTAGATAGAAATTTATTGTTTCTTAGTGTAATATTCGTATGTATGCAAGAGAAAATTTGTGAACTTAGAACAAAATTGCACTCATGGATAATGAAGCCATTTGTGTCAATGGTATATGAATATAATGTTTCATTGAAAAACTGTGTAGCTTCTACAATCCTTCTAGGTTGATACTAGAATCCACTCACCTTTTCCATTGATTGAGAATGGTTCCACATCTTGGCAGTTTTAATATAGTTTTTAAGCAAACGAATGGGCCCCCCAAGGAGGCTAGTTGATATGTCAAATTCATGGGGGTGAAACATCATTTAAATATGATATTGATTTAAATTTTATATCACTACATCATTTATTATGTGCGCAAGAGAATCTAAACCTTTCGTTATTATTTTTATCTTCCATATCTTAACTCTACACTAACCCAAATTATTTGGAAACTATCATTCATTAGATTTGATAGATATTAACTTTCACTAGATAACACCTCTAACTTAGTGTGCCATGGCAAATGATTTAACTATTTTAATTTTTTCCTTAGGAGGACCATTTTAAACACCAAATTTATTCTAATGGGAAGACCACTCGTGAATGTTGCTTGAAGCAATAATTGTTGTTCGAGTTGAAAGTTGCGGACTTGGAATTTGGGTTGTACTATGATTCATAATCAAATAATGGAAAGTGGATCATTGACATAAAACCCAATGTTATGATATTTACCACAAATATCCAACCTAAAGAGTTAGAACAACTTGATGAACGTGAACACCTCTTCCACTCATAGATGTGGGTGAAGGGGACTCCACTACATTTCATTGTTTAAAATGGTAGCTAAAAGAACATAATATCAACATATGTCATTTAAAGGTTTAATTTACTGACAATGCCAAACCCCACCCATACACCATTGATTGGTTGATCTAGGTATGAAACATTTGCGTCAATTAAGAATGTTTCCTATGCTACGACATCAATATCTTCACATATGAGGTACTATGTGATGTTGCTCCACTTGAATTGTGTTATGTTATTTTAGGACAACTCTATCTGTGGAAGAATCATTTTGTTTATGATTATGGGCCTTGTAGTGTCAATGTTCCTTTGGGAGGTCAACTCTATATGGTACTAGAGGTAGTTTTTACTAGTATAGTCTCCTTGATCTCAATAAAGCAGTGTAGGAAGGTAATGTATCATGGGGGGGAGATTTATTCTCTTCATGATTTTGTCAAAAAGTGAATAGAATACCACTATGATCTCCACAAGCTTTGCACAAGGTCTCTCTACACAAAAAAAGCAAGGGGATAAGATAGTGGAAGGATATATAGATATGTTTATTTTTCCTTTAGGAGTTCCTCTGCATTTCCAAGTGAAGAATTCAATTAATTTAATACCTCATTCTCATTTTCTTAATGGTTCGATATACATATTCTCCCTTTTGGAGAATGAAAAAATCAAATGCCAGATTCAAGAGCTCATCCAAAAGGGCCACATTCAACTATGTTCCTCATATTGCGACAAACTAATTGTGTTGGTTCATAAGAAGTATGGGACATGGTGACTCTATATTGATTATAGATCTCTGAAAACAATTGTAGTAAAACACCAATATCTAATTCCCTAAATTGATGATATTCTTGATAAATTCAAGGGTGTCAAATTTTTCAATAAGATTGATATGAATTCAAGATACCACCTGGTACCAATTGATCTTTTTAAAGTATGGAAGATCACCTTCAAGTCTAAAAAAGGCCTTTTCAAGTGGTTGGTCATGCCTTTCGACTTGACTAATGCATCGATAACGTTCATGGGATGATGGAAAATAGGTTTGTGGATCTTCATAAATTATTTTTTGGTCATATATTTGGATGATATCCTCATCTTCAACAAAAATCGGGTGGAGAAATTGTAGCACATTCAACAGGTCTTGAAAACCATGTGGTAGCACACATTATATTCCAATATGGAGAAATGATCATTCGATATGCATGCAATTTAATATTCATGATACATTTTGGATGAACATGGTGTGCATGTGGATCCAACCAAGATCCAAATCATTCACGATTCTTGACCACGATGACTCTAACACAACTTCCTATTTTCTTGGGCCTCACCAAATTCTATTGCAATATTGCGTTGAGGTTCTCTCATATTTCTTGGAATCCAAGCCAAGTGACCAAGGGTGGAGCCAAAGCCAAGTTCATTTGTGTTAAGTCACAATATAAAACATCGCCTTTGTTCTATTCTAGTACACATAATACCAAACCTGCAATATCCCTTCGAAATTAAGACAGATGCTTTAGACTATGCCATTGGTGCAATCCTCACTTATCATGGACATTTGTTGTATTAAACAATGAAACAATATTTGATGTGGTTTTTAGGTGCCCCACCTATGACAAGGAGATGTACTCCATTTCATAGACCACCAATGGAATAATTACATTCTGGCGAATGAGACAATCATCCACACTGATCACATGCCCTATAATTCATGTAGATGCAAGAAAAGTTATCGAATGGTTTCCATCAAAAGTGGTCCACATACCTGAAAAAACTCAACTTGAATATTAAGTACAGGAAGGGAAACTCAAATCAATTTATATACTACCTCATCCAACCTTTGGTTTGTGGTGCTAACCACAATGCTCAAAGTTTATGCACACAATACTGTTGGGTATCCCTAGTTGTATGATGATGACCTTTTCTTCACTACTACTTATTGGACATTGGGCATATGTAAACCAGTGTCAAAATTTCATCTCCATGATTAAATGTTATGTCATATATGCCATATTTGTGTTCCTTAAAGAAAGAGTGAGAAGATAATTTGGGAGGTGAATTATGGTCATGTGGTAGGGCACTTTAGTGTGGAGAAGAAAATGATGGTACTACAAAATTAATTCTACTAGCCAAATCTTTGATTGAACGTCAACATGGATATCAAATTATGCACTAGTTTTTCCATTGCTAAACATTCCATCAAGACGTAAGGGACATACACTCCTCTACCTACCTTGGACAAGCCATGAGAGTCTATCTCTATGGACTACATGTTAGTCCCGCCTTCAACCAAGCATGGAAATGATTGTGTATTTATGGTTGTTGATTGGTTATTTAAGATAGCTATTTTGACACCCTACAAGAAGAGTATGACAATAGAGGCCACTATTAAGAATTTATTCAAGAATGTTTGGGTTCATTTTGGTCTTCCCTAGAAATTTATTTGAAGTAGGTACAATTGTTTTTTGACCAAATCAATGATGGACACCAAGTTGACCAAATCAACTGTCTTCCACCCCCAAACATAGTCACAAGATGATTATGCATATTCTAAGAATGTACAACTCCAAAAATCCATGCACATGGGACGAGAGCCTTCCTTATGTTCAACATAGCTACAATATATCCCTTCACAAATCTAATGGCCACAACCCTTTTAGATGTTCCTGGGGTTCTGACTATTGGACCTAATTGACATAGCTCTGCCTATTGCATCTACATAGGAACAATCCTCCCATGCTTAAATAAATGCTAATAGATAAACCCCATTTTTTAAATGGATTCATCCCATTCAACAAATAAGTTCATGATATTTTGGAGAAATCCAATACAAAGTATAAGCAATGCCACTATTAGCATTGGGTTCCACACTAGTTTTTCTTGGGAGACAAGGTATGGTTCCATTTACATAATGACTACCTCATATGATCATATTAAAGGTTCCTCCCACTTGGATATGGGACTTACACCATCACTAAGGGTCTGGGTGAGAATTCTTTTGAATTAAGTATTCCCCTTTTCCTTGGCCTACACCCTATATTTAATGTTGAGTTGCTTCGACCATATTTTCCACCTCTCTTAGACAACTTAGAGGTGGCCAAGAATCCCCCCCTATAAAATTCAATCATAATTTCATTGAGAAAGCTATACTCAACCATATCATGGAAATGAAGTCTAAGGAAACTTTCCAGTAGAACATCCAAATCTATTAGGTCATCAAAGTAGGGTAGCTCTTTCACTAGAGCAAGTGGCTCACTAGGAGTCGAATTCATCATAAGTTTCCCCATCTAATGGAAGAACTTGACGAATGGAAACCATTTCTTCCTAAGGAGGGATGATTGATTCGATTGGATACTTCTGGCAACCCAATTGTTCCAATGATTCATATTCCCTCCACATCTTGGGAGTGTTAATACAATTTGTTTTAGGTCATGAAACTCGAAAATGTTTTTCCGACATCTCCCTTGCATTTTTCGTAGTTGACACACGACTCCAAATCTTGGATTGTGTGTCCTGCGAAATACATAGATCATGGATTAAGATTTATGGTCAAATAAATTCCCTTAATGGAGTTTATATGAAAAAGTTCTTCCTTGGGAAGTTGACGTATCAACTAGCCTCCTCACAACCCTCATTCCTTTTGCCACATCATCTACCAAGGTTTGGGTTTGGATCTGTAGGGTTTTTTCCTCTTAGGAATTCATACTTTATGTTCAAAAATACAATTTTGGCCTCATATTCTAATGTCTTCTTGTGAATGAGCATAGCTGGCATGCCTTTCTTTAAAGACAAGCTACCATCATTCTAATTAGTTTGTATTGCTTTTCATTTTACATTCTTTTTCTATTTTCATTCATTAATACAATTTGAGTTTCATTTCATTATTGTGATCTTTAGAACATTTTTACATGTTCCCATTGATATCTCCACTATAATATACACCAAATCCTCTCTCACCAATGTTACAAACCTTGTCCAATATTATTTAAAAATTTCTCCTTATTTAGAGGTTACACTGATTGGGAAAACCTTCGAGTACTTCCCCTCATTTTGAGGATGGTTCCTAGGGTAAACCATAGAATATTTAGTGCACAAGTATAATCAACAACATGGTAAATGCATTAAATTCAACATCACAAAAAACAATGTACTGGGTTGTGCTAAGATAGACCATAAAATAATATTAGGCTAGATTTGGATAAGATGTCCACATCTTTTCATATTCACTTTTCTTTGACATGGAATTTTTTATAGGTAGTGAGTTTCTTAGTTTACACACAACCATTAAACATGTTGGAAGGTTCTATAAGATCTCTGTGTACCCATTTCTCCAAAAATGATCACATCCTTATCCATCATACTTAATTGAAAATTGAGGCTACATTGTAATAGATGGATGATACTATATTGAAAATTGAGGTGTCATTATAATATATGGATGGTACTATCACAATAATATAAATGAAAGTGGGTTCTTGCAAGAAGTTGATGGTCGAAAAAGTGGCAATAAGGTGCCCAAGAACATGCTCACCTAGGAATGTGATCGTTCTTTTTTCTAAAGCTTCAGTTCCCCCGAAGTGCCACACAAGATGTCACCTAACATGCTAAATCATAGTTTTAAGAAGATGTGCACATTTTTAAGAGAAACACTTCATTGTTCTTAAGACCTATTTGAGAGATCATTTGGAAGGTTATAGGTTATAATTTTTGGAGATTATCTACATTCCCTTTGGGATTTTAGCCCCTTCTTCCCATGAAATGAGGTACAATCCCTTCTTGGGCCAGTACACCCAAAAACACCAAAAGATAAGGAGATGAAAATGAATCCGGATATGAGTTGGTTTACTTCCTTCACACACTTCCTAATTTGATCAGAAGGTAATCAAGTTTTCCTTGTCTAGGAAGACATCCCAAAGGAGGAATGCTAATCAACCTAATTTTTCATGAAATAGTACATAATTAATTAGAATTAATGAAAACATCATACTGACCATACTAAAAAAAATTGTAGATAAAAACTTATTGTTTCTTAGTGTAATATATGTATGTTTGCAAGAGAAATTTGTGCACTTAGAACAAAACTGCACTCATGGATAACAAAGCCATTTGTGCCAATGATAGATGAATACATTGTTTCATTAAAAAATGTGTAGTCTCTACAATCCTTCGATGTTGATATTGGCGGCCACTTACCTTTTCCATTGATTCAAAATGGTTCCACATCTTGGAGATTTAAATATTTTTTTTAAGGAAAGGAAGGGTGGGGCCACAGAAGCTAGTTGATATGTCAATTTCATGGGGGTGGAACATAATTTAAATATGGTATTGATTTAAATTTTCTATCACTACATCATTTATTATTTGTGAAAGAGAATCTAAACCTTTCATTATTATTTTTATGTCTCATATCTTAACTCTACATTAACCCAACTTATTTGGAAACTATCATTAATTAGATTTGATATAGATTAAACTTCACTATATAACACATATAACTTGGTGTGCCATGGCATCTGCTTTTGCTATTTTAATGTTTTTCTTCGGAGGCCCATTTAATCACCAAATTTATTCTAATGAGAAGAACACTCGTGAATGTTGCTTGAAGAAATCATTGTTGTCTGAGTTGAAAGCTGCAGAGTTGGAATTTAGGCTAATTTGGGATGTACTATGATTCATAATCAAATAAGGGAAAGTGGATCACTGACATAAAACCCAGTGTTATCTTTTCTACCACAAATATCCAACCTAAAGAGTTAGAGCAACCTGAGGAAGGTGAGCACCTCTTCCACTCAAAGATGTGGGTGAAGGGGAATCCAGTACATTTAATTGTTGAAAATGGTATCTAAAAGAACCTAATCTCAACAGAGGTCATTTTGAGGTTGAAGTTACTGACAATGCCAAACCCCCATCCATACACCATTGATTGGTTGAGATAGGTATGAAATATTTGCGTCAATTAAGAATGTTTCCTATCCTACGACATCAAGATCTTGAAATATGAGGTAATATGTGATGTTTCTCCACTTGAATTGTGTGATGTTATTTTAGGACAACTCTATATGTGGAATAATCATGTTGTCTATGATTTTGGGCCTTGTAGTGTCAATGTTTATTTGGGAGGTCAACTCTATATGGTACCAGAGGTAGTTTTTAGTAGTATAGTATCCTTGATATCAATGAAGCAGAGTTGAAAGGTAATATCTCATGTGGGGGNATTCTCTTCCTAATTTTGTCGAAAAGTGAATATAAGAACACTATGATCTCCACATAATTTTCACAGGGTCTCTCTACATAACAAAAGCAAGGGGACAATATAGTGGAAGGATATATAAATATGTTTATTTTTCCTTTAGGAGTGCCACTGCATTTCCAAGTTAATAATTCAATTAATTTGTTACCTCATTCTCCTTTTCTTAGTGAACTGATATACATATGATCCCTTTTGAAGAATGAAAAAATCAAATGCCAGATTCAAGAGCTCATCCAAAAGGGCCACATTCAACCGTGTTCCTCATATTGCAAGAGAATAATTGTGTTGGTTTGTAAGAAGGATGGGACATGGCAACTCTGTATTGATTATAGATCTCTTAACACAATTGTAGTCAAACACCAATATATAATTCCCTAAATTGATGATATTCTTGATAAATTCAAGGGTGCCAAATTTTTCAATAAGATTGATATGAAGTCAAGCTACCACCTAGTACCAATTGATCATTTTAATGTATGGAAGATCACCTTCAAGTCTAAATAAGTCCTTTTCGAGTGGTTGGTCACTCCTTTTGACTTGACTAATGCATCAATAATGTTCATGAGGATGATGGAAAATAGTCTTGTGTCCCTTCAAAAATTCTTTGTTGGTCATATATTTGGATGATATCCTCATATTCAACAAAACTTGGGTAGAGAAAGTGTAGCACATTCAACAGGTCTTGAACACCCCGTGGTGCCACAAATTATATTCCAATATGGATAAATGGTAATTCAACATGCATGCAATTCAATATTCATGATACATTATGGATGAACATGGTGTACATGTGGATCCAACCAAGATCCAAATCATTCATGATTGTTGACCTCGATGACTCTAACACAACTCTGTAGTTTCTTGGGCCTCACCAACTTCTATTGTAGTATTGTGTTGAGGTTCTCTCATATTGCTTGGCCTCCAAGCCAAGTGACCAAGGGTGGAGCCAAA
>SNQJ01S0272680.1:0-11608 GCA_010110895.2 Picea sitchensis
TTTTTGAAGGAAAGGCTTGAAAATGGAATTCATCAACCCTTTGAATGTGGAAGGTGCATTTGTAATATTATAATAATGTTGTTATTCACTAAGGGGATAAGATGAGGCATTCTTGAAATTTATTCTATTCTTTTAAATGTCGTCAACTATTGCCTTGTATTTATTCTATTCCAATATTGCCTTGTATTTTATTCTTTTAAATGTCGTCAACTATCTACCATAACATCTAATAAAGGAAACTATTTTTCTAAAGGAATATTCCCACCAAATTAGAATTCAACATTTGTCCCCTCGGGGCCTTGGACTTAACTTCCATATTTTGGGGTGGATAACTTCCCCCACTCCCCTATTGAACAATGGGTTATCTTCCATATTTATAGGACCATGAAAATAATTCTTTATATTCTTAAATATGTTAATTGCTAGGCTAGAAATTCTATCCTCCACTCAATTCCCATTATGATGTGTTGAGGTTCATTCTTCATTTCTACATTAATTTTTTGAGTGGGTATGTGTTCCCTGTATTTAAGAACAACTTAACTAGTATGGTCATGGGATACCTTCATTGAATTTTACATTTACCAGTGGTAACTGTTGTGTTTCTTATATGTTTAGTATAATGCACTCATTAATTATCAATATGGGATTCGTAATCAACAGAGTTACATGACACTAGTAAGAAAGGTAATTTATAATGTCACGAGTATAGAATTAAACTAGATTATGCATGCTGGAAACAAATCAAAATAGCAAACTGCAATGCACTTTGGTTGTCTTTCACAGAGAGGCTATCTACTCCATTATGGAACATGCAAGTATGAGATGGAATTGGTTTGACAGATCAACTCTTCTATCTGACCCAGAAAAGTAACTATGCAATCCACACTTCTGAAAGGAAATCACACATCAATCATTAAAGCATAGCATGGGTAGTTCAACAGTCAATATGTTGGTTCTGCTATGGTTCACAATGAAATTCACTAGTTCTTATCCAAATGGTTTTGACTATTGCTGTCAACATCTATGATCACTCAAGGAAATCAAAGTCATGAGAACAGAAACAAGGCAAATGCAAAAACAAAGAAAACAAAGATCTCTAAACAATTATATAATGGAAATCCTAGTCTAAGCTATACTGTTATCATCTAAGAGAATTAAAGCTTTAGATAATTTAATGTTTACACTACTGGAAAGAAAATTCTAATGGTAATCTAGGAAGAGGCTGATCTTTGTTGGGCGGTGGACCCTTGTTACTTCAACAGGTCAACTATTGAAGTCTACAGGAGGCTTGTCTTCAACAGACACATTACTCTCACTCACATTTCAAAACATAAAATCAAACTTTTGTTAACAACTCAACTCATACTTAATAATAGATAATCAGAATATGGAGATAAATGACATTCTATTGATCTTCACTCAGAATATGTTTTGTACTATCACACGCTGCTTCACATATTGGTAATATGCTAACTCTCCTACACTTCCACCATCCTTGCCACAATTATTTAATAGTGTTAATCATGAAACACAAGGAGGTGAAGTGATTTGCAAATCAATCAGTTGTTAAGTTCAATCATTCGGTTACATATTTAGCTTCATCCTCATGACATGAAGTGCATGAGGATGAGGCAATCAACAAACTATTCTTATCATAGCCTTGCTAAAGCAAATAGATGTTCACCAATTGGCTTAGGCAAGATCTGGAACTTAATTTAGTGTATTATTCTCTTCCATATTAGTTGATGCAAACACACCCTCTGCCTCGGAAAAGGCCTCTGCGCTGACCTCTCGGTCTTAAGGATCGTTCTATTTCCACCTTCGAGTCGAAGAGGCTCTTTGATTCCTCCTCAGAATCTCTAATAAAATCAACCCATAGGGTTTTTCTGCTCCTTACATCCTTTAGGCCTGATCTCTTTTCCATTCACAACAGAAAAATAGAATTTCGGGGTTCGAGGTTTTGCAATCCCCGATGTCGCAAACCTTTGTCTTCCCAATTTCCTGATCTCCAATATCCCGAGATGCTTTAACTCAGTTAGCCTCCTGGGCTAGACTTTTGATCCATACGACCTTCCCTTATGTGATCGCAGTCCTATCTCCTTTTGGGGTTTTGTGGTTTTGGATGTCGAAGTGTATGGGACCTCTTGTCCTTAGGATCCCCGATCCTCCGAATTTCGATATGATGTCAACTAGGAACCCCTTTCCACCTTAAACATGAACAACGGTCATGATCATCTACTAGACCAACAATCCCTGATCTCTCTCGGGACTTCGGGGTTTCAAATGCTAAAATGAATTTTCCCTCGAGGCTTCTGATCTCTCGAATTCTGATTTTTCGATATGATGACAGCTGGCCCCACAATAGAACTTTCCTCCTTATCAGGATTTCAGACTTTGCAATTCTGAAATGTAAGTGTTTCCTGTCTTCAGGATTCGGGAAACGCCGAACCCCGACTTCAAGGATTTTCGCCACGCGTCCCAAATGGATGGATGGTTCAGATCAAGTCTCAGACTTCGCCAATTGCAAAGTAAAAAATGCTCCCTTATGTGAATCTCGGTGTCTGGATCTCCGAATTGGATGATCGCGCAACACGCGTCCTTCCTTAGATCAACGATTGTGATCCTTTCATTGTTTCAGGACCCAAAAGGTCTCAAACCCTTGGTCTCTATACTTTTGAGATGTCGATGGCTCTCGATCGCTGCCACCTGTCTCAACTGATGGATGGTTCTGATATGTTTCAGGGTTTTCACCGTGGATTTACCCGATCTCTTATCCACAGGACTTCTGATATCCCGAACCCTGACACCTCAATGTACCGACACCTTTCAGGATTTTTTCTCTCCTTGTGAGGGTTTAATCCCCATGCAACTACTGCCGGAGTCTACACCTGACAGGTAACTAGGTGAGGATCCAACGGCTCACAATGTCCTGAGCTTGAACTCTAGTATCACTCATAACCTCCTTGCTTCTTTATCAAATCGGATGGTTGACGGGATTTCGCTAATCCTCTACACAGGATTTTGATTGTTTGTTTCTTCCCTCCGACAACTTAGCAGGTTTGAATCCTTCAGAAGTTTTCACTCAACTTCGAATCTTGCAAGAACCTCCTGCACACACTCCTTGCAGCAAGCCTTCAATTGCTTCTTAGGTTCTTTTGAGCCTGGATTCAAGCTTGTTCTGTGCACACCTTGCACGAATCCTACGTCAAATCTATCCTTCAGAGGAAATGAGAACAAAAGCGATCTTGTCTAAGAGTTCTAGAGACAAATCTCTGAATCCTTTGTCAATGCACACCTTTCGGACTATCCAACTGCACTCCTTGCAGGAATCGTTACTCAGACAGAGAAACAATTGAAACTCATTTCCATTTACCCTTTCTTCTCAGATTTCAAACATTTAACAAGAAATCACTCATACATATCATAAAATAAATTGCATGTAAGGAAGAGTAAAACCATGAACATACAATTCAGCATACGCATACAAGAAACAAACACAATGCCATGAATCTGAATTAAAGACTACTTCTATTAACTCAAACCTCTATACATGGGTGTTCTCTCAAATATAATTTCTCTGTTTCAACTCTGTATGCCCTCTCTTCTTTCTTGGAAATGTTCTTCACTACTCTACTCTCAATTGGCATCCTCCTTCTATGTACAATTACACAATCAGGGTGTCTATATCCGTTTTCCCTCCACTCCTAAAACTGTCAACTCCGAGAATTCAAAGCTACCTACTAACATAAATGCTTTCTAACTACTATGGACGAGAGTGGATCGCTCAAGGTACTTTACAATATATAAGTACACCTCTCCTTAACTATCACATTTAAGTTTGGCACATCCAATCTTCAAAAGTTTTTAAACAATTTATCATGTGCTCAAAATGTGTTGGCGCTTGCCCCACACTCGCTTGAAGTTGACGATGCTCCTGCATCATACTCCCTTGCTTGAAACTTTTCATGGGATCCTATCCATTAGCTCCTGCACAGTCTGACCATTCCTCTGAATCACTGCTTCTGTTTCCAAGCTGGCATCCTCCACTAGATGATTCTTCCACATGACCAAATACTCAAAGTATTCCTTTCTTTTGGTCTTCTTGCTAATTATTTTGTCCAGTATGCTTTCCATACTGCGGCTTCTACGCTAGCATCTAATTTTTCCACTTTGAGCCTCAAGTTATTTCATCCCACTTGTTCCTACTTGTAGTTTTGTATATAGGTACAAATCACGGGACATTGAATATCCGGAGAAATTCCGATCCCATCGGATAATTCAATTTCATAAGCATTTTCCCAAATTTCTTCAAGATCTTACATGGGTCAATCTTCTTCATCTTTAGTTTGTTAAATGTCCCCTTCGGGGTGCTATTTTCTCAGATGTGCTTTAGAATCAAAGACAACTTCAAATTGAAGTTGTCTTTTGTCGTGTCTAGTCTTCATTTATATTCTGGCTCGAGTTCTGTAAATGTTCCTTCACCTAGTTGTGAGTTCCTTCATCATACGAGAGTCTTCTACACTAAGCTCCTAGTCTGATACATTGAATCCCTCAACTCGGAAATTCCCTCTCGGCTTCATGCCATAAACAGATTTAGAATGGACTTAAGATCCTGTGCTTATTAAGCCGAGGTCATTATAAAGAACTTTTGCTGTGGTAATATGTTGTCCAGGTGGTGTTTACCTATCACCAAGCTCCTCAACAAGTCTCCTAAACTCCTATTTATGACTTATGTTTGTCCATCCATCCGGGGATGATAAGATGAAGTGACGACAAGTTAGTTCCCAACTGCTCATGGGTTTCTCCATAAGTGTCCCACAAACTTAGTGTCTCAATGCAGAACTAATAGCTTCTTGGTAAGCCATGAAGTCAAATGACTTCTTTGAAAGATAGATTCGCAATGTGAGTTGCTTTGTTGGTTTTCTAACATGGTATGAAGTATGCCATTTTGGAAAATCTATCCACCACCACAAAGATTAAGGTCAAACCCTCTTTGTGTTCTTACATAACTAATGAAATCCATGCTGACTACATCCCAAGGCCTGTCAGGTATGGGCAGTGGCTGATAAAAAACCTGCGTTACGTGTCTTTTCCTTGCAGATGCTAGCAAATTACGCATCTATCCGCGGAATCTCTGTGACATCTTCTGCATCCACTGGCCAAAATGCTTGACTCATTCAATTTTCGCAGATGTCTTTTTATTGACCAAAGTGCTGGGTAAATTATCCTTTGTGTTTCTCAGCCGATAGATTCTCCTCATGGAAATTTTTGGAATACTAAAGTTGATTACCTTTAATACAATAATCCTTCTTGGATTATGTATTATTCTTTCCATTGGCTATCTCGAGGTGGATTCAGGTTGCTTCATATACCTCCGCCAAATCACGGATCATCTGTACATGTCCACAGAGAGGTCATTAGGGCCTGGTGTTTTTTAACTCTGAACTCCTGCAACAACAAACATTTCTGCTCAAAGCGTGAGGGCAATTGCTTGGAGTTCAGTATGCTTAGTTACAAAAGTAAAGTTCTTCATGTTTTCAACCCATTTTAGATGTCTTTGATTCAACTTTTCTTGTCTAGTCCTGGAAATACAATGCATGATTGTCCTTTGTATGGGACAAACTCCTTGAGAATCAAATGGAGTGTCTCCACTTCTTCAATGCACGATGATAGCATGGGAGCTCCTTATCATATGTGGAGTGCTTCACTTTCACTTCATTCGGCTTCTGCGTTGAAGTATGCTATTGAATTGTCTTCTTGACTCAAGGGCGCCCTATTGCAAATCCACTTGCATCGCATTTCACTTATGAAATGTCTTTCTCTTAAAATCGAACTTAACACTAAATTGGTTTTTCTGTAATCTTCCTCTTCAACTGATTAAAACTCTTCTCAACCTCTTTTGTCCGTTTGAAAGACTTGTGTCTTTTCTTCGCTATGTCCATCATTAGTGTGCTAATTCCACTAAAATTATGAATGAACTTAGGGTAAACTAGCCAATCCATTGAAACTTCTCACCTCAAATGTATTTCTAGCCGGTGATGGCCAATTCTTGATCACTTCCACATATGGATCCATACTCAATTTATCTATGAAATAACAAAGCCCAAATAGATGAGTTATGTCTTCATGAATGAGGATTTCTTCATGTTTATAAAGAACTTCTCTTCTTTGTAATCTCTTCATCACTGTAGCTGAGTGTTTTAGATGCCTTGCCTCTGTTTTACTGAATCAATATATCATCAAATGCACAATGAAAATTCTCGATAGACTCCCTTAGGACTTTGTTCATCGACCTCATGAAGGTACTTGGTTCATTTGTTAAACCAAACAACATAACCATTCATACAACACTTCGTTAGTCTTGAAGGATGTTTTCCATTCATCCTTACCTTCCCTCATCTGAATTTGGTGATATCCACTTTTCAAATCAATCTTTAAAAATAAATTTGCCCCACTCAGGAAATCAATCAGATCATCCATTCTCAGCAATTGAAATCTGTACCTGATGGTTATCTTTTTTATTTCCCTTGATTCAGTACACATCCCTCCATTACTCACATCTTTGTTTTGGGTGAGTATTGTGGAACAACACATGGATAAACTTTCTCAACCAACCCTTTGTCCAACAAATACTAAACTTGTCTTTGACCTCTTCATTCTCCTGTGGCATTAATCTATGCGTTGCTTTGTTTGGTAAACTAGCTCGGTGTATGGATCAATATGATGACTCACATACGATTGGTGGCAGCAATTAGGGTAGTTCATCCCTTTCTATGTCAACGAGACTCTTCAGTAGGTTCACGAACCTATACGAGGAAAATCATCTATCCTTGTGCTAGTTAAAACAATCATTGGCTTCCGACCCGCGATGAATTGTGGTTTCTCCTTCTTCTTGACCTCATTAAGGAGTTCTTTCCCACTCATGGGAAGTCTGATATTAACTTTGAGGTTTCACTCCCTTATCTTTGATTGGAAGCAACATGTAGTCCTCCCACATTCTTATCTAGGGTGTATGTGTTCATTCTCCCATCAAGATCACATTTAAATCATATTGCCATGAGGTCTGACGTGGTAATGACATCATGGGAATAACATCAAGGTATCACATCATTATATCCGCCCTATCACCGTTCATGCATGAGCATTATTTGAAGTGACATTTTACGATGATGTCCTTTTGCTTATTATAGAGCTCTATATATATGGACTTGGATGTTCAATTGTCTCTAGCTCAGTTTTCTACCATCTTCATTGAAGCGAGATTGTCACAGTACTACCACTTTGTCCACGAAAGTGGCCCACTTACATACCCTATCCTTGGTCTTCAAGAAGTCCAGAAAAGTCCTATTTCTTTTCGAGCAGAACTCTCCATATCCTTCTCATTCAAAATAACATCATTGAAGTGATCTGCTTCAACATATTCTACCTCCAACATTCCGCTGCATGTTTTGTGATGTAGTCTCTCTACTCCTCTTTCTTCTTGTCACGGACATTTCCATAATATTTGTATCCATTTCTTTCCACATGTGAAGCATTTTGTACTCCACCTCTTCCTCTTCCTCTCCTTTGGTTCGAGGAAAAATATTATTATCAGCATATTCTCCTCTTTGTTAAGTATGCTTCCCTCTACACATTCCATATATTTCCCTATTTGTGAGGTTCCTCTTTAGGTTGATCCTAAGGTTCTTCTAGATCCTCCTTGGGTTTTGATTTTTTATCTTGATTGGCCCGATTTTCCCACAGCCTGACTTACGCCGCCAGGCCTCACATTGCTTCTTTGTTTCCGGGTTTATCTTCATCCTTTAGAGCCATTTTATAAGAATCTTCCACGGTTTGGATGGTTACCATGCTCATCTCATCCCGGATGTCATATCTCAGGCCATTCTTATACCTGGCCACCTTTTCGTCTTTGCTTTCGTGATGACCTGCCCTGTTGTTTAGCCTGTAGAATTCTTCAATATACTTTTTTACTGACATCAACTTCTGTCTTATTTTCTGCATTCTCCTGAACAGTGTGTTTTGATAATCCCTTGGGATGAAGTTTTCTTTCATCTTTGCAATCATCTTGGCCCATCTTGCGATCTTCTCCTTGCCTTTCACGGCGATGCAATGGAAGCAGCGGTTCATCACCTGATGCTGCGTAATAATATTGTCATTAATGACGTATGCGATATGTCATCGCCAGCTGTCTTTATGAATTAAAATAGGAGTGTCTAGAGCTCTAATCCGATCTAGAAGCTCTTTAGCATCTATGTTTCCTTCATAAAGTAGGATTATACATTTTTTCACGAAACTCATCCTTGCAATAGCCCTAATCAAGCGTTTTGAACTGCGGCGTCACTCCATTGAAACTTATTCTTCTTCATGTTCAACTTCATTTTCTCTTAGGGAATCACTAAGATACCCAATAGCATTTGTCGTCTAAATGGCATCTCCATGTCGCAAATTAAGCGCATTAAATCATGCATTTCTCTTGCCATGGTTGGGTCAGGAATCCGCCTACCTCTTCTTCTTGGTATTTCCTTCTCACGGTGGATCGGGTCTTTGCATGTCCCTTCTTCTTGGTGGCATGGTGAATTTTCCCTTTCCCTTCCACAGAAAGCAAAGAACCCTTCTATGCTCTGATACCAAACTGGTATGGCTGCCCTCTGCCTCAACAAGGCCTCCGTGTTGACCTCTTGGGTCTGGGATCATTCTAATTCCACCTTTGATCCAAAGCGGCTCTTTGATTCCTCCTTGGAATCTATAATAAAATCAACCCACAGGAATTTTCTGCTCCTTGCTTACAATACTAGAGCCCGGTCGGCTTTTTAGTTCCTGAGAAGAATAGAATTTAGGGCTTGAGGTTCATAATCCTTGATGTTACCGACCCGTTGTCTTCAGATATATGATGTCAACTAAGACCCTTTCTACCTTAAACATGATCGGTGGTGTTGATTGTCCTGAACCTTGGTCCCTGATCTCTCTGGGACTTGGTTCAAATCTTTGAAATGCATTTCCCTGCGAGAATAATATCTCAAATTCCCCATTTTCGATATGATGACATTTACGGTAGAACTTTCCTCCTTATCCGGGATTTGAACCCGTAGTTCGAAATGAAAGTGTTTCAATCTTCGGAGTTCACAAAACCACGGGAACCCCGACTTCAAGGATTTTCCACCACCGTTCTGGAAATGGATGAATGAGGTTAGGATCAAAGTCTCGGACTTCACACCAATTTACCAAAGTAAAAAATGCTCCCTTGTAGCAGGTCACGAGGAGTCTCAGGATCTTGAATTGGATGATCCGCAGCGACATAAATCCTTCCTTAGATCGAAAGCAGTCCTTTTCATTTTTGAGACTCAAAAGGTCTCGAACTCTTAGTCTCTAGACTTCAAGATGTCGATGGCTCTCGATCCCCACCACATGTCCCAATTGATGGGCCAGTTCTGATGATCACATTTGAGGGGTTTTGTGGATTTACCGTCCTCTTATCCACGGGACTTAGATATCCCAGGCTTCAGGAGACTCGATGTCCCAACTGCCGGGAACTTCACTCTCTTTGCAAGGGTTTAAGCCCCATGCAACTTGCCGAATCCCTCGGTGACAAGTAACTAGGTGAGAGTCAATGAAGAACCACGTATCACGAGCTTGAACTCTGGTAACACCCATAACCTCCTTGCTTCTCTTTATCGGATCAGCGGATATGGTTGGCCAGCGATTTTCTAATCCTCTACATGGGATTTTGGCCCAGATCTCTTTCTTCCCTCGGAACAACTTAGGTTGAATCCCGCCGGAGCTTTCACGACTTCCTAATATTGCAAGGAGACCTCTGCATGCACTCCTTGCGGAAGCAACTATTAGCTTCTCGAGTTCTTGAGCACGGATTCAAGCTTCGATCTATGCACCTTGCGACTCTCGTCAAATGTCCCTTCCGGAGGAAGTAGAGACAAAAGTGATCCTGTCTAAAGAGTTCAGGGCAAATCCTCTGAGATCCCTTTATCCAACACACACCATACGGACTATCCATTTGTACTCCTTGCAGGAATCTACTGGCTCGGATAGAGAAACGATTGAAACTCGTTTCCATTTACCCTTTCCTCCCTCAGACTTCAAACATTCAACAAAAAATCACTCATACATATCATAAAATCAATTGCGCGGCAAAGGAAAGTGAAGCGAAGTAGACATACCACCATTCAGCTCATGCGAAACAAACACAACACCGTGAATTTGAATTAAAGACTTCTTCTATTAACTCAAACCTCTACATGGGTGTTTTCTCAAATCTGGAGTTCTCTGTTTTCACTCTTGTATGCCCTCTTTTCTTTCTTGGAAATGTTCTTCACTACTATGCTCTCAATTGGCATCTCGCCTTATGTTACAATTTTACAATGAGGGTGTCTATATCTGGCTTCCCTCCACTCCTAGGTATTAATCCAGAATTCAAAGCTACCACTAACATAGAATTATTTCCTACCTACTATGGATGAAGCGGATCCCTCCAAGGTCCTTTACAATATATAAGTCGCCTCTCACTTAAATATTACATTTAAGTTTGGTGCATACAATCTTTAGAAGTTTTTAAACAATTTACCATGTGCTCAAAATGTATTGGCGCTTGCCCCACACTCGTAGCGTTAGCTGATGCTCCTACATCCGTTAATTACCCGGATCATAATGAGTAGATGCTGCAGTTAGTATTGATCATAAGGTAGTCTGGGATCATGACGATCGTGGCCGTTGAGTCTTTGGATCCTTAGGTGTAGTGATGCATTTGGTACCATATCGCAACAGATAGATGGTATCGGATGCATTTGGTACCAGATTAGGGCCGGTACTTGATCTTAGTGCGTAGGTACCAAATGGCTAGCTAGTCACAGAGATACTTTGGATATCTAGAGGTTAAAGATTTAGATATGACAAATTAAAGCATTAGTCATTGAAATGTTTAATTCCCTAACTCTATAAACCACAAAATGCATGGATTAACCATACTTTACAAACCACAAAATGCATGAATTAACCATACTTTACCTTATGACCTTATTACTGGCAAATGGTAGTGTTCTTGTCATTCACTCAAGCTTTAGGTAGGCCAAAAAGGTATAGGTGAAGAGTATAATAGAGTAATGGGGATGTCAATTTTAGGTCTCAACATTCCCCCATGCCAAAATCATTGCATGTCCTCATGCAACTAAAAACAAAAACAAATTTTTTCAAAACTTGAGACTGTGTTCTTTACTTTGGTGGATCAATGATGTTGATGGCTGAAGCCTCTTTTTTCAGCTCCCTTTTGATGAACCTAATGTATTGTAGGAGTCGTAATACCTTCTTGAGCTTGTTAGAAGTCTCTTCATGGTTGTCTTGAAGTTGTTGGCTGGTTTCTTTCAATTTCTTATTTTCCTTTTTGATATACCTGTCCAAGAGTTGATATTCCTTTACTTCTTATTGGAATATTCCTCTACTTCTTGTTGGAGTTCCTAATTTTGTTTTTGTAGTTCCCCAATCCTTTTATTCATTTTTTCTTTTTTCAATGTCTTTGTTGACTTCATCATCATTGGCTAGATACACTCCCTTTCCTCAACTTCCTCCCTCATCCCACATAAAGTAATAGTGGCTTTCTCCT